>JAYRBW010022229.1:39859-60150 GCA_036023295.1 Invenusta paracnida
GTTGTCTGTTATTGTAATTTTATAGTTGTCTGTTATTATAATGTTATATTTGTATGATTGTTAAATTTGAATAACAATAAACTTTAGAACAAATATCGTCTTCTTTTCAAAATTTCAAAAAATCGGGCGAGACTTAAAAATCACCCGATTTATACGCGTAATATTTTTTAAACATTCATAATAATATATCTGAATAATATACTGAATTACTTTGTTAAAAACAACTAGAGTACCTTTATATTTAAATGAAAAATATTGTTATACTTATTATAACAAACTTTTCAACTCTTTTGAAAATTAAGAAAAATACTTTCCCACATCCAGCAGTCACGCTCGTTGTGTTTTTAGTATTAAATAAAATTATATACTCGAAAAAGCTAAAAATAGACAAACAGTGCAAAAGGAAGCCTAGTTAATGCATTTATAGTTAGCTCACTTACCCTTCTTGGGCAGACTGTCCAGTGGAATTAGTGGAATGCTTCCACCGACCATCATCATAAAGAAGACAGAATCTGCAAGCCACACGACACACATCCCAGACTTCCTGTCGTCGCGAGGTTTTTGCCAGATCAGCCCACAATCGAGCTCTTATATGTAGATAATGAAAATAAAAAAAATAAAAATAAAAATATATACACTAATATTAAGCAAAAGACACTTTTATAGGGAGCCTAGATTTGGCTCGAAAACCCAGAACAACTAGTGACAGTCAAAAACAGGTAGGATTACATGGAGCATGATTACAAAAATCGTATCAATACCAACTCCACTCCTACCTCTCTCGGTCATTTTCTGGACCCAAACGGTGTAAGTGTCCAGCCGCCTTATCCGCACAGGTACAGAAATGGCGAGCCCGAAGAGCCAGCCGTCCCACCGCCGAGTTCGTCACTCCACCAGCACTTCCCACAGCGCGGGATACGGCTTCCCCCTCGAGAGTCTGGTTAAAAGCGTCCGGAGCCAGAGCACTCCCAACCTGATAGGCGGTTGAAAATTAATAATAATAACACTTAAGGCGTAAGTTTAAGTGAAAACAAATACAAAACAATCAAGAGTAATTGAAGAAAAGATATTGAATCTATTTAAAGATAACTACAAGATCAGCATCCAAGAAAAGTATATAGGAAATTTTTATTAAAATCTTGGAAACGTTATTTTATTGATATTTTCAATGTTTAATATTCTATTATATAGGTAAAGCGCTCAGAATTTCAGAATTTCATAGCGATTTTTTTACGTGACCAATCTGAGTACCTAAGTGTTGAATAAAAGAGAAAATTTGGATATTTAAGAATACATAATATTTTAAACAACAAACAAAAGTTGAACAAATCAACTTATAGAACAGTAGTAATCAATTGTAAAAGTAAATATTAAGAACGATCAAAAGAAATAATGAAAACTTCAAATATATTGATTGAGTGAAAATTATTACTATAAATTAGTAATTGAAGTATACAGCAGCGTCATTAATAAGTCCAAAATAATAATACTAATAAATGTAAGTAGAACCAATTCCAAACAAATTTAGGTAAAATAAAAATTACGTAAATATTAACAAAACTTATTAAAAAGGGGAGAAAGAAAATAAGAGATACAAGTATATAGTTAAAGAGACAATACTAGGACAAATTTAAGTATAAATGTTATATTGGTGTCAGAGATGTAATCAAAAAATAAGGATAGTGTACGTTAAGCACAGACATAATATGCAAATGGAAAATAAGAAAATTTAAGCATTGAAAAGAAAATAAAAAAAGGGTAAAGATAAATAAATGTTCACCCAAATGTTTAATATTAAATTTTATATACAGATTTGGGAACGGAAGTAGCAGGATTACAAACATTATAAATACTCGAGAAACTAAAAGTAATAATAAATTAGAGAATGGAAATTATTTAGTATTCCAAAACCATAACAAAATGCTTCGTAAAGTTGGTACAGGAGACTCACCTGGACCAAAAGAGCCCTCCGCATTCCAAGGCTCGTGGACTTCTCAGCAATTTTGACTTGCTCGAGAATCTGGGCAGCACGGTCTTCCGGTCGTTCGGGCTTGGCGTAGAGCTCTGCACGGAGTTCCAAGCGATGGATCGACACGAGGATACCCTCCCGATATTCGCCAGTGTCGTCGAGATCGTGGGCCTGGATAATTGGAAGTTTATGGGTTCATTTGAAGGAAAGTAAGTGGTCAATTATTATTGAAATTTTAAATGAAAAGTTGAATATCAATTTGATGCAATGAATATAAATAATTGTATTATATAAATAAATAAGTCAGACATACCTGCGTCATATAATATTATGTTTTATACAAAATGGGTAACGCTTCAATAATAAAATATATTCCTCTAAATACACGTGCACTAATTAATTACGATTTTTACTTCTATTAAAGGGAACTTTAAAGTTGAATAAAAAGAAGTAAAATAACCATTAATCTCAACGTCAGTTTTTTTATGTAAATATTTCGACAGATGAATTTATAATTAAAGCCCTCCTCTTTGCATTCTATTAATTTAACTCTAGCTTCGATTTGTACCTATTTCATGTTTTTAGTGACTATTGATTGTATGGGTTATCTATTAATGTAATTTTGTATAATGTTAATTGTACCATTGTAATTTTGAATTATGCAATATTGGTTATTATATTGTGTAACTCTCCTAAATTTAATTTTATTCGATAAATATTAAAAATTCTGTACCCGTTGTCTCCCAGTCTTGATTGATAATGGATAGTGATAATATGTAGTAATGACTAACGGAAACGTCTCACATTAAAAAATAATGTTTTCAATTGTGGCCTTCTCTAATTCTATATATGATAACCACTGGCATTGGTGTTTTTACTATTCAATTTAATAACTAAAGTTGAATAACTAAAATGCAGTCATTCCTCACTAATAGAAACAGTTATTTATATTCCAGATTTATAACTCTTATTTGTAGAAACTAGCTTTTTAATTTGAAATATTTCAAATTTTTAAACAGTTTATCTTATACTTTTAGCAGTTAAACAATTATATTAAATTTACTGAAGCTTTTTGAAATACAAAATAGTTGTCTTTGACAAATTTATGCACTTCATTAAACAATAATAATAAATTTAATATTTCTTCTATGTTTATACAACCTACTCTATCTATCTAAAGAATATTAGAAAATATTTTTATTGTTTAATTTGGTGTTTGTCTAATCAATGAATAGACAATCTTCTGTGGGTTTCAATCTGTATGCGTCTTTCAGTTATGTTGGCTTGCATTGTCATTATTTATCTTTTTTATTAGCCGAGTAGATCCCTATAATGCAGTCAATATATATCTAGTGTATAAGCTTGCTTTCGCAATCTGCCTATCTTCCTGTGAACTGCACTCATTGATTTAATCTTAACTTTATGTATTAGTTTTTTTCTATTTCTGTAAGGAGGAGTACATGTCAAAATATAGAACATTATACAATTTTAAGATTTTTGGCTTCGTTATTTTCTACACAACGATATTAAATTAAAATTGGTCTGATTGTTTTATTATGAATTATACTATCCAGTGAAACAGGCAATTTTCTTTCATTTGACTTTATCAGATAAAACCAATACTTTGGAAATGTATTAAAAAACAATATATTATTCATGCCTAATAAAATTCATATTTTGAGAATCGAAAAATTAAACCAAAAAGCTAAAATTAAATATTCTTTATGCGATTTAAAAAAATCACAAAAATAAAACCCAAATGATTTAATGTTTGACTCAAAATTATATAAACATGCCTTTATCAAAATTATAGTATTTCCTACTAAAAATGTGTCCTCTTTAATAAAAACCGTAGTATTGACATTTTAAAACCAATGCAACTGAATATTGTTGTAATTGTAAACATATGGCAAGTACTATCCCTATTTTTTAATAATGAGTGAGGAAAACTACCAAGACAATTTGATAAAGCAGTTCTTTTATATATACCAGGCAGTTCAAGCAATGGTTCGGAAATGAATCCCAAACACATCATTCCTTGTGTATAACAATATATTAATAATAGCATAGAAGCAATACATCAATATATATAGTCTTCTAGGCTTATTCCCAGTTGTGGATGATGTTAATTCAGTGAGCTATTTCACAATAACTGGCAAGCAAGAAGACACAAAGGTTAAAATTTAATGAATATACGTTATATATACGAAATAAGCTCATATCTCACCTTTTTAAGATTGACCAAGGCGAGTGGGATCTGTTCCTGATCGGAGTCACATTTGGCGAGCTCCATGTGTATCTGACACCTCATACGATGAAGAAGACTGCACAGATTTAAAGAGAGTTTGTACAGATAATAAAATATACAGTTGTACTAACGATATAATATGTGCAGAATGAAAAATTCTGTGTGACAAAAATAAATTCGTGATTGTGAACTATTCTGAGTAAGTTAATAATTAATAATAGTTCTAAACCATTAACATTTCCGTTAGTAATGTAGGCATATTGTAACTGGGTATTGAGACTGGGTAATCTCAAGTAATACAGTAATGCAATGTTTAAATGATCTAATCTGCTAAAAAATTCATACTTGTTTAACTAATATTTTTCTAAATTAATAGGGAATTAATAAAAAAGACATAAATTTAAAAAGTTGAGATAGTTAATAAAAAATATAAATTAATTAAAACATGTATGTCCACTTCAATAACTTTAATTTTCTTTAAAAATAACAACAAAAAACAACGAAAATAAAATATTTCCAAATCCTTATGAATTTAATAAATATTTTATGTAAAAGAAGGTATTTAAATTAATTCATTTTATAATGCTCATACTAATAAACGCAAATGAAAATGTTCTCTTTCTGGCATGTCTAACAAATATAAAAAATTCATTAGTAAGTTTTTAAGCAATCCTGCATATTATGTCTAGCCAGAACCATGACGACACCCACCTATCGATTCCTTCCAACGCCTCCGCCACCAGAGTCAAGGCCTTCCGTACGTGATGGCGCAGATTGGCTTGAAACAGAGGCAGACAAAGGTTCCATTGTGTGGCACAGCCAACCTGGATGGTGGCTGGTCTGCCCTGGCGGACTGCATTGAGGACTGCCTCGTGGCAACGCTGGATCGCTTGAACTCGAAGCTGAGGAAGAGATGGGGTAATGGTAGATGTAAAGTAGGCCATACTATTCATAAAGTTTTCAGTATTTAAAGAGACAACAATGTAATATATCCTGAATTATACACGCTATAGCCGTAAACTCTCGCTGAAGAAATATCTAAACATGAATACTTCTTATATGCGATTTGAATGAAATATGCTTTCTGAAATCTGTGATACAAATATTCCATTATTTTTTAAATTTTAGTCAAAAGATAAGAATTTATTCAACTCCGTAAATAAAATGGCCTGGCTACTATCAAATTCAAGCTAATTAAATATACGTGGTTTTAGTGATTACGTTTTTGATAATTAATCAATAATGCCGTATAAAACAATTTCAAAATATAAATCTCTCTATAAAACTCTCTAAAATATAAATCTCTAATATAAATCTCTAAACATTACAAAGCTTTATTCTAGTAAATGTATAGAAATAATTATGAATTTTTACGAATTTTCATGCAGTTATAAATTATATAGTTAAAAATTCAATACAACTAACAAATTAAAATTGATGTATTTATACATCTCTACCTAATATATATATATTTATACATATATTAAAACAAGTTAAGATATTATTAACTAAGTTCAAAATTAAATTAATATCTTTAAACCTGTGAGGTTATTCAATGATAACAATGTACTAGTTAATATCAAAATTAGTAGAAACTAGTATATATCAAAATGTTAATAGAAATCCAGATTAATACTTACGTCAACAATCGGCTGAGAGTAACTTTCTTCTTTACCACCAAGTTGACGAACGAGAAGATCACAATTGAGGAACTCAACTTCAGAGAGGACCCAAGCTTCCTGTGTCATAAATGTAGACAATTTTTTAAGAATTATCAGGTTAAATTTAAATACCAAACCAAATGCAAAGTGGACATCAAAAAACATTCAAGATTTTTTTAATAATCAAACACAAACTGTACACTGGAGAAATAATGAAACTCTTATTGAATAAATCGCAATAAACATGGTGAGATTTAATCGATCATATTTAATAATAGCATCAATGTTATTATTACATTTTAATATCAAAAGTAAGGTAACAAAATGGAAAAATAAAAATACAAAATGTACTTAATCGTTTTAAAGACTATTATTAATACATGTAGATTTTTACCTAGTTATCATAATTGCAATTAAAAATTAGCAACGAGTATTAATGCTTCCTATTCAGTCAATTCATAACAAATGTCACTAAATCGTATAATCTAATTAAGAAATAAAAATATCATTTAATATCTACAAAATGATCCAAGTCATTCCTGATTTTTAAATAAGATAGATATGTCACCAACATATACAGGAAAGTAAAGGTTAAGATTAATGGTACTTAATTTAAATGTCATATTTCATTTTATTAATTTGTCAGAAAAAAATTATTAATGACAGATTATGCAATAAATTTGTCATAGAGAAAAAACTAACAATAAAAGCAATGGCAAACAACATTATAATAAGTTACATTAGAGACAAATATTCTAAATAGCTATATTGTATATGAGATAACTATTAAGATTATCATCCACGTGCACTAATATCACGATGTGCTGAAACATACTGGAGCTAACTAATTGCTATTCAATATATTTTTTACTTTTCATATGACATTATTTCAGCCTTGATTTCAGTAATTCAATATTTATAAAAATTATTAAAACATATTAAAATTGTCTTATTAAAAGCTTTAATTATTTATTTAAATATCACAACCTTCAAAATAAAAAAAGCTTAAATAGAGAATTAAGGCATCATTTTTGTAATGTTATATACAAAGAAAGATAGATTTATATAAGAAATAGCTTTGAATTTACTTTTTCACATCGGGCCCGATCAATTGCCTTAACACATTTCTTGCTTATATCAGAAAGATCACGGTCTACTGAAAGTCTTCCCAATTCAAGGAAGAGGAAAACTCTGAAACAAGAAAAATAATCATTTTCGGTATACACTAGACAATTAATATTGAATAAAATGTTTTTACATTTAAAATGTAGTTTACAAGATCGCAAAGTTTCCAGACTGAGCATAATTATTGTTCCGTTTATTGCGCACAAATATTTTTTGGTGTAATTATATTTGAAGCAAAAAAAGAAAAGAACACTATATTGCACCTATTCATTTAAAAAGATCAAAAGAAACTCTCCCATTGTAATATTAATCTGAGAAAAATCCAATAAGTAAGTATCATTTATACTGAACCTTGCGTCTCGTAAATTTATGTGAAATATTTTTACTGGGAATAGCTGAGATGCAATACGAAACAAACAACGGTTACTTGGCTTCCCAAGACATTCGTTTGGTGGCGGTTGCCGGTTTCGCTGGTGATGTTTTATTCTTTTCAGGTTCCTCAGGTGGAATCGGTTCGTCTCCGTTGAGAATGGAAAACAACTTTTGGATCTCAAGTTGGATGAAGCCTTCATCTGGATTCTTCTCCTGTGAGACCCTGAATTTTACATTAATAAGTATAGAGTGTATAAGTTATGGAAAAATATACAGCTAATGTATGTAGGTATAGATTAAATAATGCATGTGTAATTGATTTTTCCTTGATAGATATTTGTAAACAAAATGATATAATCGTGATTAATCAGAGTTAAGTCCCATAAAGCTTTAAAATTATATTAATGATGTATATTTTAAAAATCGTACTAACATTCAATGAAAACAAATAGCACAATTTATGCAAATAATTTAGACAATGAATAGTTATAATAATACTATATTTAAAGAGTAGTATAATAAAAAAATATTGTAAAAGCTTTTATATTGGTATATAATATATTATATTTTACATAGAACTAAAAATATTCGCAGTATATACCTTTAAAAAATGTACTCATAAAAAACCTGAAAACATATAACTTTCAAATATTTGTTCCAGTTTATAAGCAACTTTATTTACTATGTATATACATAATTTGTATCATAGTGCCATTGATCACACAAAAATAGTATTTCTTATAACACATTATTCTATATTTTTACAATTTACTGACTATCTAATTGTAAATTTTAATTCAAATATGTTTTTTATGTAAAAATGCACATAAAAAGTAGAAATATGGTTAAAATGGGTAAAAGTCTACGGAACTAAAGACGCTCTTTGCTGAACTCACTGTTTCACTTTACACAGTCGGTAGAAAAGTGCGAGTTCTGCAGACTGACGAGTCGAAGTTTGAATCCGCTCTGGATTCCCTAGGCCATTAATCACTATCGTGCCAAAGAGATCTTTGAAAAGATGAGGCGCATGCTTGCACACGAAATTGCACACTTGCTCCACATAAGGGGCCACCTCGCGCTTCTGTCCAGCATCCAGCCGGCAGTCCAGAAGAGTTCTGCGTTTACGAAAATAGAAAGTAAAGTATCATTTATTGCGTATACGTTTCTCTCCGAAAATAGACAAATGGTATCGTTTACTTCTGCAATTTAAGTACAAATTAGGCTTCGAATTGTTTTGTACCAATTCCTAACTGGTTTCACATATTTAATAACTTTCTTATTTCATATCTTAATAGTATTAAGAATTTTTATTTTATTTAAAAAATATGAACCAATGCTTTATTTCATCATTGCAGAGTTAATTTCCAAATTTAAATAATAACTCGATTTTTTTAGTAAGAAATAAGGTATTTGAATAACGGCCCTTATAAATATTTAAAAAAAGAGAATAGAAGTTGTGTAACTAAACAAGAGAAGTTATAAGAGCAAAGTATGAGAAACAGCTTTACTGTGTATACAAATTCTAATTAGTTCAATTTAGTTGTAATTTAATTTTGTAATAAAATGTAGATAATTTTATTGAATAAAATTATTAAAAATCTTGTTCGAATTTTCAAATGAATCTGTTATATAAAATACATTCATAAAGTTTTATTGTTAAAACATAAATTAAATATTACAAGACTGTTGCTTCGAGTTCGGCTACGATTCAATGACGATTTTTTTCAATGAATTATAGCAAATTGTTTCAAACAAATATTTACTCATAATATAGTAATAATATAAAGTAATATAATAAATAGTGAGAATATAGACAAAAAATGCAAATACATCATGAGCGTTGCTCGCCATTCCATATCCTGATCATCAATATCTTCGAGAGCTTTAACAATATTCGGAAGCGATTTACAGAGGAACCTGCGGTGATTATCCTTCAAATATGGTCGAACTAGTTCATAGTAGACTACGGAGGCATTGTAGACAAGAAAGTGATACCTGAAATGAACATTTCAAAATAAATTAAATAACATAAATGTTTTAATAGTCAATCACATTTTAATAATGCAACCTATTTATTCGTTTGAAGAACAATATAAATATACCTCTCTGTTTTCTTTGCAAAATTAATAGCCTTCAATAAATAAGCAACAGGTTTTTCAAGATCTTCCTGAAAATCAAAAGTAACACAAAAAATATATAAATATATATACAATCTATTGGTAAATTAATTAAAAACGCAATAACCTTTTTATAAATAATTATATTACAATGATTAGAAGTAAATAAAATCATGTTTTGAAATTGATATTTACGAAAACTTTTCTTTTACGGCTTTTATATATTATACATTTTAATAAAATATACTCATAAACAGGATTTTCGCTGATGTTGGGAAATTTCAAAAATTGCTAAAAATAATCAATAAGTTGGTAATTTTTTGTTGATATTGGCAAATGTTTTGCAACAAATAATTATGCATGTATATGTGTAAACACTTTTATAGGGCGTATGCTTAATGCAGATAACAAAAAAACCAACAGAGGATGTTGTTGTTCTTGTTGCTTCTCCCCGTCTTCGATTACAAGAATCATATATACGTCGGCCTACGCGGCCGATATCCCTTAGGAAAGCCAGGATTTGGTAGCTGTCCAGATCTTTGGGATCGTCAAAGTTTCGGGTTCTTTGCTGCCTCCATTTGTCACAACGGAGCAGAAGGTGTTCTGTGTCTTCGTCTTCTCCTCCACATTCTTCGCATGTTGGGCTGATGTCCTGCCCTATCCTATGTCTATACGCTCTCGTGGTGGTTGAGTGTCCTGTCCTTAATTGTGCCAACTTGGTTCTCTCTTTTCTTGCTCCTTATTCCTCGTCTTCCTCCATCTGTTGTATCTGTTGTGAGTGCAACACTCTTTCCAGATCTTCTTGGTCGTCTTCTTTATGCGGTTCTTCGCTATGTTGATGTTGATAGGCACTTCACTCTGATCTTTTCCTGCTGCTTCTTTTACGAGTGTGTTGGCTTCCTCATTCCCTTCTGTTCCAACGTGACTTGGTATCTATTGCAAATGTAGCTTTAATTCTGGGTTTTTCTGCTCTATTGCTTGGATATTCGCCCAGATTTGGTCTCCGACTCTGTTTCCTTGTCGTTGTGGTTCTCTTGCCACTTTCTGGATGGTACTTTTGCTGTCGGTTAGAATCACTATTCTCTTCACTTCTCTATGTTTCTCTTATTTCTTTTATTGCTCTCTTACTGCCACCATCTCTGCTACGAAACTAGAGCAGTATCTTCCAGCAGGTGTCTTTATTTCTACCATTCTTTTTCCCCTTCCTTCGCAATTTCCGGAAGAATACCACTTCCTCCGTTTTCTTGGCCTGCATCTACCGATCTATCTGACCACATGAGTGGAACTGTTGGGAAGTGGAGAACTTTCTCTTTCGGAATGTTGCTAATGCCCGCTTCTGTCGTTATTTGTTCTGCCTTTCTTCTCCAACTTCTTCTCTCTTTGTCTCTTTTGCTTTTTGGCTGTATTACCTTCAGAACCAAATCTTGATTTGGAGAACAGTCATTCCTAGTGAATTTTTCATATGCTGTTCCTGCGTACATGTCTCTTGTTCAGTTAAACGGAATTAGGTCTGCTTCTTGAAGTAATGATCCTATTGGTGTGCTCTTGTCACACCCTGTTATTAATCTTGCTGCCTCGTTCTGTATCTTTTCCACTTTTTCCAGGTTTGTTTTACTCATTCCCGCTTGCCATGCTGCAGCTGCTTAGTCTGCTACCGATCAGATGTAACCTATATATAGTGCTCTGATATCTTTTTATCGACAGCCCCATTCTTTATGTGCTGTTGCCTTGATTGTTCTAAGTCTATTTCTCATCTTCTTCTTTATGTAGTCCGCGTGTTCCGAGAATGTCATATTGCAATCAAATTTTGTGCCTAAAAATGTGGGGTTGACATTTCTGTTGATGTTTTTCTTGGTTATTCGAACATTTCCTCTCCATTTCACTTCTTGATTCCAGGTGGTAAACAGAATATACTCATATTTGTCCTCATTAATCTTCATTGCCCATGGGGATGTCGCTACCATTGCTTATATAGCTAAAGTGTACTACTTGTTTCTTTATTATGAGACTAATACACAATAAACTGTTTGATAAATACTGTAGTTGTCGCATATAAAAGAATAAACAGATGTACGACTAGATATATTCCTATAAAGACAATCTCATGAGTCATATTTTAAGTAACATTTTTTTAGAAAAATCGTTATATTTTTGTAAAAAAAACGTTTCATTATTATACTTGAAAAATTACATATGCAAGTATTTTATAAATCTGCTTAAATTAAACAGTTCGTTAAAAACTTAGAGTCAAAAATAAATTTAACATAAGAGTATAAAAAATCAAACCTGTTCTTAGAACTAGGAGGTGCTCTTTACACTAAAAAAAAACTTTAAAGCATCGTAAGAGTATTCCCAATACTTTTCAAAAATTCAGATTCCATAGATGAGAACCACAAACAAAACACCATTGTAGTCGAGAGGCAGTATGACTTTTTCTAGCTGACTAATTTAAAAAAGTACAATTGTCACTGGTGAGAATTTAACTCATTTTTCAGACTGTGGGATTAAAAAAATCATATATATATACATCGCACATATACATATCAAATGTTAAAATACTTTTTAGTCATATCGTATATATGCGTGTGTGTGTATTGGTGTGTATGGTTTGTTTTTAATACACTAAATATATTGGCGATATTATATTAATATCGTTGAAAAAGATTGCCTTTAACAGAAGCACTTGCAAAAAATAAGAAACCAACAGGAACAATGTAGGTATACAATATGTTAAAGGATAAAATGTGAAAAAAGTGGAAAAAAACATTCCCTATTAAAATAATATTTCAAATAACCTAAAAATAAATAATGAAGTACACCATCTTTAAAATATTCAAACAAACATTTTACTCTGTAATATGTGTTTTAATAAGGTCAACAAATGTAATTTATAATTATTTGTACAATAATAATAACAGAAAGGGGGAAAGAAAAAAATTATATTTGAAATAATTGTAACATAAAACTAATAATCATTAACACAATATAGATTTTTTAATAAGCTAGATACACCTGCATATATAAGAATAGTTTCTAAAAATGATTATAAGTATCAATAAATTATTCTTTCATTTACAAATGATAATTGTATAATATTAATTATTAAAACAATGATATAGGTATACTGCTAAAAAGTATGACATTCAGAAATATAAAACTTACCGGATCAGAACTATCCTTGGGTTTTAGCATTTTAGCTTGAGCAAGATAAGCTCTGCCTAAAAACTGATTGGGTGGCGGCTCCAGAGAAATATACATGCGTAAGCATTCCTTAACAACATTGAATTGATTGTTCTATAAATAAATATAAATCAAAGATGAATAACTTATAGTTAAATATATAAAATGTCTTTGTTATATATTTCAAATAAAAAATGTATCAAACTATGCTAATATTAAGTAGATTTAATAATAAACTACATACTTTAAACAAGAAAAGGTTTATTAGAGATAGAGGGTAATATAAGCTCATTTTTATTTACTTGACTCGTATGTTAATATTGGGCATCAACTACTTTCCTACAATGCTGACAATAATTTTTTAGATAACATTTGAAAGGCATGAAAAGGTAACCATTTTTTTTAAAGAACAGATGATAATTTTCCACATAGTATTGAATACTATATTTTCTGTATCAATTGTAGTTATATATTTTCCATAATCCTCTGAATATCGTTTTTATTTTTCATAGGTTGAATGAAGACAGATGTTATTAACACTCATGGTAACTTTAAGATTCTTCCCTGAAATCGATTACTAGTGTAATTGCAGGTCATTTTCTAAATAAATGTTCAATGTGTATGTTCTCCACACAGAAACTCTTGAGAATGTAAAATTGCATGATTTATATGTAACTATGCATGTCGCATAGCTATCATAAATTGCAAGTAAACTTGTATAAAAATATAATCTGCATCAATTGTAATATATTTGGCAAAAAAATATAATCTACAACAAACTAATTCAAGGAAAATAAACATCAATCATATTATGCAGTATGAGAACATGAATATTATTATTATATTTACTTCAATATTTTAAGAACTACAATGTAAAAATTTTAAATCAAAAATCAATAAAGCTAACCTGGACAGCAACCTCTGCTAAAAGAACAAAAGCATCAAGACCAACAGGAAATGGCTCATTTGGCTTCTTATCGTTCAGAAGGGACTTCAAAATTGCAAATGCCTTCTGAATACATATAGGTGCTTCTGGAAATATTATAAAAATTATAAATTGGAGTTATTATTATGTATATTAATATGTTAAATATCAGTTACATAAGATAAAATATTTTTTAAAAGTAATTGGAATAATATAAATATTTTATGTAGAGATGTTACAAATATGTTTATGCAACAATGCATACTAATCATAATAATATAGATTTAATTAGCTGTAATATAAATATTATAAAAATTAAATATATTTTTGTGGAAATTGGCAATTTATCAGTATATAAATTGGTTAAAAAAATAAAGTAATGTAAAGAATTTATTAAAAATAATTACATTAAATAATTAAAAATTGTAATATACAATTAAAACATCAGCAAAGGAATGTTATTTTATATACTTCTATTAAGTAAATTGTAATATATTTGTCTGAAATACATACATTAATTCAATATTATTTTCATTCTAATTTATTTATTACTTATTTTAAATATTATAATATTAAATATTAATCTTAAAATAATATTAATCAGTAATATATTATTGTATTTCAAATATTTTTATATTAAAGATATAGGCAGATATATGTTTTATTAATTTTAAATCCTATTTTATGTTTGTTTATAAGTTTTTCATATACTTTTAAATTCTTTACTAATAAAAACAAATAATAATAAATTAACTAGGTACCTAAATATATTATTAATCATAATATATACAATTTGAAGTTAATTTAATATTTTTTATTAATGTATTATAATTACTAATTAATAGTAGCCTACAGGTATTTATTAATAATAATAATAATAATAATATAATAATAATTATAATTATTTATTTATAAAACGTGCTCCAAATAGCAGAAGTTATGTCAGCAGCGCATGGTCATAACATAAAGAATTGGTATACAAGAGCAAATACAAATAAAAATACATATATATATATATGTGTGCATATATAATACAAAAAATATGATAGAGGTGAAATATATATATATATTAATTTATGAAGAAGTGGGTTTACAAATTTTTCTAAAATAAATGAAAATGGTCAATGTTTTTAAAGAAAGTGGAGGTTGTTTTGTTGTGATGCCGTTTATGACCCAAATCGGGTCGCCAAGGGGTCCACTTCAGGGAGGAGGATGGGAAGAGCAGAAGAGGGGTCGGAAGAGAGAAAGAAGAGAGGGAGAGGGAGAGGAAGAGAGAGGGAAAAACGGTTGCAATCGGAGGAGGGGTAGTGGGAGAGCAAATGGTCGAGGGTGCCAATAGCGTTGGTGCAGTGGAGGTAGGCACTGGATCCTTCTATTTCTATTCGGTGGCGATAGGTGGGAAGTATAAGGCAGTCTCTGGTTCGAAGTTGTGCTATGGTGGTGGCTTCTCTTCTGGTGTTAGTCTTGTGGACGAGGAGGGGGTTGATGTTAGCAAGGGTTTATAAGTACGAGTGACGGTGTGGGTGATGATCTCCGAGTTTTTTCAAGGTGTTCTGGGTGATGAGACGTTTTGTTGTGACAATAGCGCTTTTGAGGCTGATGAGGGCTCTGGATTGGTCCATAGTGGCGGTTTCACCTGCTAGGATGTCAGCTTCTTCGTTGCCCTGAAGACAGCAATGCCTAGGGATGAAGACTAAGTCTGTAGGAGGCATAGAGCAAAGGAGATTATGGATTGAGTGAGTGAGGGGGTTGGGATGATGCAGGGCTTTGATGGCGATCAGGCTGCTTTGAGAGTCAGTGCAGATCCTGAGGCGAGAGAAGTCTGGAGGTTTGGTGGTATGGATAGACCTAAGGGCTGCTTCAATGGCGGTGAGCTCAGCTTGGAAGCTGCTGCATAAGCTACCCGCTGGGAGTTTGGTGTTCCTGGAGGTGTTGAAACTGAAGTAACAGCCTGCTCCTCCATTGGTGGTGCTCCCGGTTGAAGATCTGTCTGTCCAGATGATGTGGTTAGTGGGAGGCAGGCTATTTCAAAGTCGTGGGGCATTGACAAAAATATATCTACCACCACACTTCAAATTATCCATTTTATAAATCAAGGTGGGTGTAGAAGAATCCCTAGTGTTGTGACAAAATTGTTTAATTTATATCAGATTTTGAAGATAAATATATAGGACCAGTTTCATGGATAGTGTATATGAACAGCAGAATTTTAAATATAATTCGTTTCTCAATGGGTAGCCAGAGTAGGTGGATTAAGATAGGGATATATGGTGTATTTCATTTAGATTGAATAGCGGGTCTGGCAGCTGAGTATTGTATGCGTTGTAGTTTATTCATAGCTTTTTTAGATAAATCACTGTGAAGTGAATTGCAGAAATCTATTTCAGATAGAACAAGGGATACAGTCAGCTGCTTAGCACAATCCTGAGGAATGAACCATGCGGTACTACTTATTTGCCAATGCCAGAAGAAGCAGGTCCTACTAATTTCAAAGATATGAGCATCAAATGATAGCTTTGAGTTGAAAATAACTTTAAGATTTCTAGTGGAATTATATGTAACATTAGTAATACCATTGACAGTTAATGAGATGGAACTATCAGTGAGTGGAGATGAAGAGTGATACACTAAATTTGTTTTAGAAGGATTTATCTTAAGTTTGTTTGAAGTCATCCATTGAAATGTTAATTCAAGACAATTTTTTATAGTAGTAACAGCATTCAGAGTTTGTTCAAATTGGAGCCACAGATGTGTTCTAAAAAGTTTATATTGCACACAAACCATGAAAAATAATAAGAAAGAATAATGCACTTTTATAATAAGAAGAAATCATATATATTTAGGAAAATTTACTGTTTAATTTTAATATAAGTTCATTTTTCTGAAAAATAAAAGCTATTTAAGCATAAACAAAAAAAAGAAATGTTACTATTATATTAAATTATTTGTATAGAATTATTTGTAATATACAATCAGGCAATATGTTTTTAGAATTATTTTCAATTTTCTACACTGATAATAAAATGTCTCCAGCAAATCAGACTATAATCTAAATTTAGTACTCAGTCATTTTAAGACATAGAATTCATATGAAATGTTATGTTTAATTAAATAAGATAATTTATAATATCAGTTTTGATATAAACTTATTTTTTATTTTTAGTTAATAAGTTATGGATTATTTTTTAATATGATTTTAACATATTATATATATTTAATGATTTATTAATACTAATAATTTTAATAATATTCTATTTTTTTATATTATAAAAAATTCCTAATTATATTTAATATATATCTATAGTCACATATCTATTATTTCTATGTCTTAATTGATAATGGTTAGTAGCAGGTAACTGAAATGTCTCATAGTATAATTTTTATTTTTTTATACTTTAAGTATACTTTATTAATTCATATTAATTATTCTAATTAGGTCTAATCTTATGCTGTTTTTTAATTTGATAATAATCATGACAATGAAATAGAAGATTAATACAGTTTTGAGATTGATATTATTTTATTAATCATGTCAAACTAAATGACATGGCCTGATTATCATAATCATTTATATTATTTTATCTATATAGTTATCAGATGCTAGATGTATATAATCAAAAATTATTCATATACTATACAATATAGATAGGCTTATATTATAAATATATATTTTATGGTAATGTTTCAATGTTTAAATTATTATTGAACTTAAATTAAAGTAAATAGTATAAATAGACATTATAATCTAAATCATCATATAGGAAATTTCATGTGACTTTTGTTACATTTAAAGTATTTTTGCATTAATTAAATTAATAAATGTAAGTATAAACAAAATCCAGTACTGTTTTATGACACTTAAATTGTATTTGCTTAGTATACATGTTATATTTATAAAACTCCTAAGTTGACTGATTCTCTAATCTATTAATTTTTTATTGACTATTTTCAGAGTATGACTTAAATTACATGAGATTTAGCATACCATCTTGACATGTTCAAATAATAAACATCTTCCTGAGGATATAAATTTAGATCTTCCAATATATCATTTATAAAATAGGACTTAGGTGATTTTATTTTATAAGTTTTAATCTTGATTTAAGTTCTTATATAATTCATTATTCATTCATTTAGTACTTTGACATATATACAAAATAGCTGCCTGTTTGGGAACCAATAGCTACCTATGTCCACTTTTTTATTGTTTTATTAAGTAGACAACTGATAAAATAACCAATCAAAAATGGGCATAGCTATATTATAAATAATTAATTAATTATTTATTTAAACAATAGACTAAATATGCTTAGATTTAATAATATAGTTTTGTAATGTAAGTCACATTTATGTCACTTATATTATAATGCTTTATAATTTATTTTATATAATATATATATATATCATATATTATATTTTATTATATATATATCATATATCATATTTTATTATATTAACAAATGTATATAAATATCTTCTATAATATGTATTTCCTTCTGTCTATTGATTATAAATTTATATATTTATTAAAAATATCTGGATTTTGTGACTTATATTATATATATAATTATATTGTTTTATTTATATTATTTTTGATTTATTTTTTAGTTTTATTTTATTATTTATATATCTCTATTAGGTGTTAGTTGATATACTAAGTTTTTTATTCTTATATGTATATGTTGTATCTTTTTTAATTGTTTATTTCATTTATGTAAATAAAAGCTTTTTTAATATATGACATATATATTTAGTTTATAATCTATAAGTATAGTTTACATTTCAATTTTTAATATTCTATTTGTTTTAATAAAAAAATAAAGATTAATATGTTTATCTTTTAAAAGAAAGGAAAACCACAATGAATATTGACTTTTCCTAAGTAATTTTGGAATTATCATATTATGTTTATCTTTTGATTTGTAAATAATAAAAAATGATAAATAATGTTTTAAAATCCTGACCAATGTGTCATGAATGAAATTGCCAATGGCAATATTTTAATTAATTTGAATGAATAAATTAGAGATAATAATAAAAATACAACCTATATATATAATGTATATATACAGAGCTTTATGCTATTTATGCAAGATCTCAAGTAATTCTGAGATTGTTTAGAGTAGAAACATTGATTTATATTTGTGTGAGAACCATTCTATTCAAGACCATGCGGGCAAGTTATCTTTCAACATCTTTAGGTAAGTAATA
The DNA here is from genome assembly GCA_036023295.1 of Invenusta paracnida. NCBI lineage: Eukaryota > Metazoa > Platyhelminthes > Proseriata > Coelogynoporidae > Invenusta > Invenusta paracnida. The sequence continues at coordinate 58,668 of JAYRBW010022229.1, forward strand.
CAATTTCCCTGATCATGTCTGAGAGGACCCTTGGCCTACCAAAGAAAGTTTGAGTGTACCAACTGGTTGGGAACAATGGAAGCAGTACCAGTGGAAGTGTGACTGTGACTGTGAGTGGGAACAGACATGCCACATGGCACACATACTACATAGTCATAGACATAGTAGGTGTATGATATCATTATCAATATGATTATGTATATATATGCTACCCAACACATCACAACAATTTATTAATATTAGTATTAACAAAAACACATAATTTATAAATTTAAATAGAAAAAGCTTATATACTTTGCTCGTTTTGTTCCGCATATTGAATAAGAATGCGTAGATTTGAGTCCATCCTTTAAAAAAATTAAAATTTGCGGGGTATCTATGGGCGCTAATAAAATAACTTTTAATATATCACTAAATTTCAACAAAGTTCGTCTAATTCGTCTAAAACGATTATAATTACTAATATATAGAATATCATAGTAATTAGTTTAATCCAAAACACATATTATTTGTAGATGTGTCCACACCAATCCACACCAAATAACATTGGATACATATTACAAATCTCATCGGCTGTACTTGTCCACAACAAGTTTTAAGGTGGGTATTTCTTTATCTTCACGAGTATTAAGCATGGCTCCACTTATTGTTTGTTGTAACTATTTTCAAATATTTCCTATGAGCAATGTTTAAACTTATGCGTTTGATTGGCCCAAAAGGATTTTCAAATATATGTTCAAACTGAAACTCTCCTCATGGCAGTCGATAAAGGCATGTCTTTTGATCATCTCATTGAACCGGTTATTAATTTTTTTAAAGATGATTTCAATCTTGTGAATTTATCAATTCACCTTGAAATTTTCTCCAGCAGTTTTGACCTCCCAAAAAAGAGCACATACAGTTAAATCTTTCAGATGTACTTCAAACCATCTTCGAAATATGACACCAGGGCAATTCCAAAATTTCTTAAGAAAAATTAGAAAAAAAAATTACCGTGATAGTGTTTTTTGCTTATTCCAAAGAATAATTAACACATTATATTATATAAAATAAATGTTTTTGTTTTAATTAATTTAACTTTCGGTTTCACTTTTTCTATTTGAAAATATTTAAAAAACGAACAAATTTTGGTAAGGTTTTACTGCTATTTAAAATTATCAATAACTAATGCGTAGAATTTTTTTTTTTTACATTTTTTTATCGTGATATATTTACATTATTAGTAAGTTTCTATAGGCTATGCAAGTAGCTCTACGCTGATTGGTTGAAATGGTTGCCATTGGTAAAGTAGTATGTGGTTGTAAACAGAAGTCGTATTTTTCACTATTTACCCATTTTTTAGTTTAATTTAGTTTCCACCAAACATTTTAAATATTATTTGACCGTGTACGATGCCAACATATTGCTGTGTAGAAACTGCATCAAACAAGCGTCAGTCTATTTTTCTTTTCCCCAAAGAGCAAAGTTATAGAGAAAAATGGAT
>JAYRBW010022230.1:0-33924 GCA_036023295.1 Invenusta paracnida
TTAATTATAAACGCACAAAAATTGTTTTACATTTTTTTGGTACATGCTCTTATTTGCTACCTTGGTTATTTACTGTTATCGATACAGTAAAACAACTACATTTACGCTTTTTCGTAGCAACGGCCATAGAGATGAACCTCTGTGTGTAATTACTCTATGCTCACACTATTAGCTAATTACCGATATACGGCATACGCAGTCATATAAAAGTGTTTTAACTCGAGACAACCGAAGGAGTGTTTATTTCCTGTAGCATTAATACCTTAGATTATTCGTATTATTCTTGCTGCATTAAAATAGATTTCAATATTATGCAATCAAGTATTAATATACCAACACTCAGATATATATGAAGATCGCAATACTTATTTAATATATATATGCAAAATAAACTACTCTTAAGCAAAGTTAAGCGTTTAATATACCTAAAATATCTTATTTTTAAAATATTATATGTATTAAAAATATTACATTAGAAGTTATCTGTGTGTTTATGCTCGTACTAGCCTGAACATAGGAAAATATTAAACACTCTAAATATGCATTAAACTTAATTAATTTGATTTATTGCTATATTATCTATTTATATTACGTATATATATTGTTCATAGTTTGCGATATAGATAATTGTTTACCATATTATATGTATTAATTAACATACATCATATACAAAAGGCTTTAATTTGAGTTGCCACAATACATAAATATCAACTCTCAGTTAACTTTATAATCTCTAAGCGCTCTATATCATTATTGTGTCAAAATTTAATTTTGCCTTACACGCATTCGATATGGCCTGGATGCATTTGATATGGCCATTGTCAACATTTGGGCTGACGAAATACGCGATTTTAAAATTCCCATCTCAGCCGTCTCCATTTGATCTGACGTTGACGCATTTGTTCTGTCGCTCGATTGTCTCTATTTGATCGGGAAAACCTATAATACATATATCATAACGCGATCTATGCCGATAAATCTATCAGAAAAGTTTCTTAACAATGATAATTAATTATATTACTTCAACTATTATATTTTTATTATTTCAGTAAAAACAACTAACTATATGTATTCATGCGAGTTTAAATCTCTTAAAAGTTCAGTATAGGTGCATTTTGTTATCGAGTGAGCTTTATGATTGTGTAAATATCAAAATTGAGTTTTTTTATGCACTCTAGCCTGATTTTTTTAACAGTTAAGAGGCATATACATACTTATCTTTGCATTAATGACTAAAGTTGCTATAGAATCTGTCAAGCAAATTGCTGACGTTTTTTTGGCTTGATGCTACCGCATCGTCTCGTATGATTATAATTATTTTCATTTACAATTGCTTAGTTGACTGATATTGAAGTTTTATCAGAAAATTCTTTTCAGAAGAATTGTCGAAATTTGTCCTCAATAAAAGTAGCATAGTTTTCTTACCTAACAATATGTTACGAAAAAATAGACCAAAATAAATTATACATTATAAGGCAGAAAACCAAAGATAATTAATAGATGATCTTTGCAGAAAACCTTTTGAGATTAAACCAAAATGTAACTATTTTAAGGTAAATCGGAAAATGATTGCATGGCATAATATTTTTAGGTTCTTATTTTTATAAAAAAGATTAAATTACCAGATTCAAGATTAAGAAACACTACAATTTGAGTATTAATATTTACAAAATTAGCCATAATATAACCCATGTCGAGAAATATACGTATCTTGTGGCATTCTACATATAATTAATATTAACATACCCTGCGTTAGGTTTTGAAGGCTTTTTAGTCATATTTCACGATTTGGTGTATAATTTAGAAGTTATATTATTTACGTTGTATACATTAAATTCTTTATAATTATATAGTCACAATATGCAAATAAAGAGTAATTTATATCAAAACATAAACGATATTGGCACAAAATGATAGTCGACAACCGAATCCAAAAACAAAATATTCAAATAATGTAGTTAATATGCGTAGCTTCGTCATTGAATATATTAATATAAAATTAAGGCCCTAAGAATAAAAAGCAGACTAGGTATTAAAAACGGATGTTTTGATCAATATACAGGGTGTGCCAAAAGTAAGGTTACATTGTATGTCTGTTGTTAATCGTATGGATGCATGTATACGCAGTGAAAGGTTCACATTTCGAACATTTAATCTGAAAAGTTAGTTTCCCATATTAGTTTCATGTTATATGTGTAACTGTTTAATTGTATTAAATATATTGGTTTCTTGAAGTGTAACCTTACTTTTGGCACACCCTGTATATATTAACACGAAAGTCACATTACTTTATGACAATTCTATATTTTAAATAAACTAACTTATCATCCATCATAGTTAAAATAATATAATATGTAAGCCAACATTGCCAATATCATTATTTTTATTTTACCTTCTTATTTTTATGAATTGAAAACTTTGCAAATAATTGATCCATGTATGTATAGGTATTATTGTTATATGCATTTTTAACAGCCATCATCCTCCTGTAATTATTACAGTAATTTGTTGACGTCTTTTTACGTTAATTTCATCAGTGCATGAACTATATAACGTATCTTCAATATGATTTCATAATTTGTCTTTGACTCGATTTCTTGACTTTTATTTTTGCAGTGATATATTTTTCGATTTGTATAAATTTTATTCTATGCTTCTACAGAATTACAGATATTGATTTTTGTAATATTACTCTTTGTCAGTACCACAGAGCAATAATAATCAATACTCTATGCCCTTTTTTACAATATGTACAATTATTCTATAGTATCTGTATACTTTATTACTCTATGCTATAGTATGTATAGTATTAATTTTTTAATATCAATAAAATATTATTGACAAAAATGCATACATCACAGGAAAACATTTGATGTTATCAAGATATATTCAATATTTAAGTTGTAATCAATCGATTCGCTTAACACATTTTAAAGACAATTTCTCACCCCTTTCATCTTCACATGCACTGTTACAAGCGAGATTATAACAATTGGGGAGCTTTAAGGCATGACAAACAACACAGAGAACCTCTATCACACGGAATAAGTATCTGTAGTCTCTCCAACATGTACCAAAAGGAACGCCAGAAGCCACCAAAACCGCGTATAATCGCAGATCTCAACCCAAGAGCCAAGAGGCACGCTCTCGCCTTTACCGCATACAATCCGAAACCGCGGCGTAAACCGCAGCTACATGTTATAAGCTGTACTTGCAAAATTCCAAAGAAACCGGTCTTTCTCCACAGTTGTAACTTTGATTCGCGTCAACAGCGCAGTACACTGATGAATTCTTGGACGACACCACTACATATCAAGGAAAGAGTGGACAGGCTCACATCCACGTATATGAATGACTACAAATGGGTGTAATAAGCAATCTCGGTTGTTATATTATATCTTTACTACCCAAGTTCTAACAGTAACTCAGAAATAAAAGTATGTAGATATATATTAAATTAACACGTAATGTAAACTAACAATATTATTATCTGTGTAAGATAAAAATACATTGAACCAAATATATTTCTTACGTGAATTTTATATAAATACGATAATACATGATATTCGTAATACACCAAAAAAAAATAGTTAGTATATGGTTTAGTAGCTATTGTTATATATAGATATGTACTCTGTAAAAATATTGTACGATAGTTTACATGTATTCTTGTTTTTATTGAGTATACGGTATGTTATATTATGCAATATATTAAGTGCAATTCATATATATATGTACACTTGACAAATGCAGTTCAATATATTATTGTCATGTTTCACTCTTCCTTTTAGGAGAGAGCGAATTATCTATTTCTATGATTCATTATTGTATGTTAATACATTTACAAATGGAATTTAATTTTATATTCGCACAAATAATACATAAAATTATGACCCTTAAAAAAACGTTTGTGGAATTCTAGTTTGTTAACGTCTAATTTTATTTAACATTTAGACTAATAATTACATAGTCAATTACACCTATGTTGCCTATACGTATTCTTTAATTTAAAAAAACCTGAGACAAGACTTATTTTTATCTTTTAAAAGTGAATTAGATATATATAGGTTAATCTAATTAAAAAAAATAAACAGCTATGTCATGTCTAAAGAAAAATATTTAGCATATTGATATAGTACCTTCAATTCTTTCTAATAATTATAATCGAGAAATAATACTAATAATGATTTCCTAATATTATTATTTTTTTAATTAGTCCCAAAATACAAGAACATAATAAACAAAACAAATTAATGTCACAGTATGCAAAAGTATAATTATCTACCAAATAAGGGTACATATGTGAAAACGTCAATAATAAAAGTTAACACAATTCCAAAGTAAAACGAATAACAAAGAGCAAGGGAGGGGGGCGGATGATAAATGGGGGCACAAAGAATCAAAATATAATTAGTGCAAATTACCCAACAATATAAGATGTATTTATACATATATATACAAATACATACATGTTATAAATATCTAATATATATACATGTATGACTATATATATGTGTATACATTGTATTTCTCGGGACACTGTAGGTGTGCCCGAGGTTTGGGTGTTACATTAACATACCTACAACAACAGGCCATTTTAAACTCGAATCAATTCGTAAAACACAAACAAAGTGAATATAATATAAAAAAATAAAGATGTTATAAACACACCTCAGTTTTGACTTCTTATAGATATAATAATATAATGAATAATATGTATAAATAAACGAGTTACAAACAGTAATAATATTATCAAATAACGGGGTGGTATATTAACCAGTGTAGGTATTATGGTATATATGCATTTTTACATTGAACGAGGTAGAACAGACCATTTTTATATATGAAAAGTAGTAGAATCAAATGTGACAATTTCAAAATTTAAATAGGTAAGAGTAGAGTTGTATTTCGGTCCATATATCTGTGGTATAATATACCAATTAGATTTAACGTATATTAATAAAAATATTTATAATAACTTGACATATATGTATCTATGTATATAATTTTTACTTAGAAAAAAAGGAGGAAAACATAGCAAAACTTTGCCAAGCATAGTCTAAAAATGAAAAAAAATTATCCAGAAAGAGAGATAGAAAGGGTGGAGGAAGGACAACGTAAAAATAAAAATACTTTTTTTGAATGGCTATAATATTACAAGATATACTGTAAAATGTGTATGAATGTGTGTAGTTGGCAGTAGTACAAAACAGAAAACTATTAGTAGTATATAAATTAAAAAAACAAAAATTATATAAGAGACTAGCCGGTACCAACTAAAGTAGATGTGGTGAGCGAAGCCAATGCGGAAAGAACGGGGGCAGATTGGGAGACGAGAGAGGAGGGGAGAGAGGAGAGGGGGCGGGGGGTAAAGCAGAATATGAAGGTGTGAGGGGTTATCACATTTCCAGTCTCTTCTTTAGTGTAGAATGTTCAGTACTTCTTCCTTTCCTGTATTTTGTTGCTTTAGTCTGTACCACCAGCCACGCACACATACGGGACAGTAATGTGTATAAATGTTTACGGCGTTATTAGATGTTGAATATCAAATAACCGGTATGTTGTATATACCAGTAGTACTGTTATTTTTGTAGTAAGTTCAAGTATCCATAATAAATTAAATAGTATATATATATATATAATAATAATATGTAAGTAGATAATAAAGGTATATCACAATGAAAGTAATTTTAACAGAGAATACAAAGAAGGGCGAGACAAAATGACCATTCGAAACAAATTTAGAGCACTCAATTTATTAATAAAAGGAGGGGGGGGGGGCTGGTTGGGGGTATAAGTTTCTTTTGACGATACCACTAAATATAAAGGTAAATAAAAATAGAAAAGACTGCAGCGTAAAAGTGAACGGACTGGGGAAAGGAAGGCTGGTAATTAAAGAATGGGAATAAAAGTAATCTGTATTGCAGAACAAGTACCTAGACTAGTACAAAATGTCATCTTAAGATTAGTGACCCTACCTAGAATAGATAGTATTACAGAGATAGATATAATTATTATACTATATTATACGTATATAGAATGCAAAGTACAATACATAAATAGTAATAGTAATACACACACGCATTAGGTAAAGGGTATAATAAATAGGTAATACAAATTCCAAGAAATGATAAATATACATAGGTACACTGAAAAATATACGCTTATAGAAAAACCAGCCGTCAACGTAATATCTAAAATAAATCTTTCACTATGTATTACAAAAATAAATGCGTTACCAGTAAGGAAAACTATAATGGCTGTACACAGTAAGATAAAAGAAAACAAAATTTGGGTGTTAAATAACGCAACGCGCGCCTATTTACGTTATACAAAAAGCAGAGGAGATGGATGACAGAGGGGCGAGGATAGAAGAGGGTCAAGTGTGAGGTAAAATAAAAGAATTAAAAAAGTTTGTATTGCAAACATATAAGTAGTACATTAAAAAAAAATTAAAGGTAGAAGAAGGACCGCAATTAAGTCGAATTGACAGCGCGCTTATTGTACTTCACAAAAAGTATAAAATAAATAATAACAGTAATAAATTGATGGATTAATTGAAAATTGGTATAAATAAAAGCTTTAAGAAATAAGAAGGGCGGGAAAGAGAGAGAGAGAGCGAGAGAGAGAGAGAGCAATATATTAGAAAGAAATGGCAACTAGAATGGATGTATGAACCTAAGGTCACAGGTCAAGACAGAAGTCAGTCAATTAGGCATATTGGGAAGTAGGAGGCAAACAGAAATAAAATTACAAAGGAATGAAGTGACGAAATAATTAACTACAGGGAGGCACAGATTACGCCCAAATTTTATAAAATAAGAGAAAACAACACTGAAAATATGTCTCCCTGGTTTCAAACTAATTTAACTGTGATATTTTAATGCAGTTATACAAAAAAAGAGAGAGAGGTAGTACGTGGGGGCCATTTCCCGTGGAGTGAACCCCACTGAGATAACGATTTACTACTTAAATAACTTAGTATTTCCCTTCAAATAAAGGTTAAATATTGTTATGATCACGAAAAGCTTTGTTGTATGTATGTATGATCAGGTAGAGTCTTTGGTATTATTTTGGTGCGCAGCGAATGTTGGCAGCTATGTATGTTGATAAAGGATATAATATCATTAAGTAAGTACTTACAAATGTAACAACAGCAATATAAATTAAGAAGAAAAAGGTGGTAGCAATAGTTAAGTTATGGTGTAGGTAGGATAGGCAAAGAGAGAGATAGAGATAGATAGATGGATACACAGGACAAGATGATAACGCATAGCAAAAAATCACAAAAGCTTTTAAAACCATCACGGGATATTTGTTAGTTTTGCAAACAAAATAATAATAGGTAGTAGTAATAATCAATAATAAGAGCAATATAGTAGTGTAGTAGTAGTAGTAGTAGTAGTAATACAAAGGTCAACCCATTAACAAAAAATGTCACAGTATTAAAAAGTGATATACAATAGAAGAACAATTACAAACTTGCAAAATATCATAATGTATTCAGGTTACTAAATTCTTGTCTGTATCCAGTTAGTTGACTGCAACTTCACGCAGGCAGAAAGAGAGAGAGAGAGAGAGAGAGAGATACAAAAAGGTGCGTAAGACAATAGATGATGCGTAGGTACTGAATTATATAGCAAAAAGAACTAGGGGCAAAGTTAAAAATGAATGCACGAGTAGCAAGGACCCCAGAGGTGTTCTTCCTGTGCACGTGGATCTTGGGCGACTAGAACGGACCGTCAAGTTATGACGTTTTGGTGTGTATAGGTGTGTATGTGTATGTGATTAAACTAGCAAAATAAAAATCCATACGTGTTACAATATTCAGATAAATATAACAACAAAGATCAACTGAAAAAAATTATATAGACCAGTACTGGTGGTGTGATAGTATGAGAGTTTAGCATATGCATGAAAAGGATATCCATAACCTAAAGTAGTATTATTGTGCATATTAACTGGTTAAAAAAAAAAGAATTAAAACTCAACATCAAAAATACGACTACCGCCTGCAAGTTTTAAACCTGGGCATGGTATAGAAGTGACATATTCTGTGTGCGAATCACAAAGCTCTCGAACATTAAAACTGCGTTATAAAATAGTAAAACAAAAATTATGCTGACACAGCGACTAATAGTATTATTATATTGTAATTAAATGATGTACTCCAATCAAATAGTGATAAGCATCCCTCTTCCTCTTTCTTAAGGGTTTTGTGGACGAGGCAAAGCTTAGCCAATAAGATTCACCGTATTGACGAAAGACCGAACCGAACCGACTTTTACACACACGAGGCATACAATACACGCTGGATATTTAAAGTAACCTTATTAGATTGGATAATAACAACAGCCAATAGAATTAACGTAAGAAATCGACCAATTAGAGAAGGGTGAGAGAGAGAGAGAGAGAGGGGTGGAGAAAGAAAGATTAGCAGCAGACTAAATAATTGCTGTGTGGGTATGCCATGTGCGTGAGTTCGCCCATCTCCTCGATGAGGCAATCAATAGCGGAAGGGGACAGTGCGAGGTCGATCAGCGCCCTCTTTGACAAGGGGTTTGTGGTACTCGCGCCCTTGACGGTTGTGTATCTGGGCCCAGCACTGCTCGCAGTAGTACTGGAGGCAGGTCACATTGGCGCAGAAAAAGGGCGCGAACTTGCCACCACAGCGCACCCCGTGGCACTCGTCACACATCTGGTCGTCGAGGACGTAGGGTTTCACTTCCACCTGATGGGTAGATATGGAGGAATATGCGTGCTGTAAAACCATACAATTCATACAATTGGGAGTGGGTTTAAAGTAAAAAAAATGGAATTATGTATATCATAAGTAAGTAACACATGCATGTATTATATTTATCGAAAATTAAATAAAAAAATACGAATGATAATATTACCAAGTAAATGCAAGAGTTTTTCAATTTTCCACAATATATTTTCTCCATACTGAAGGCGACGCAAATAAGTAACATATTTTAATACGAAGTGAATGTTTCAAGCATAGCAAAAAAGCATGTACCTAGGTACATAGCTTCTGACTCTTTAGAAACGCAGAAAATCGTGATAAGATTATAAATTTAACTAAATAACAACATATCCCGTCCCGTGAAAGAGAATACAAACACAAAATGTACAGTTTTACCTTATTTATTGGCTTTAATGAGTTTAATGTAACATGTTTTGTTAAAATATACTATGACTCTTGTGAAGAGACAAAAAAACACAATTTAATTACAATGTGTATTATTTAAAAATTGAATGATATTAATTGTGTCCTAAAACATTGAACATTTGTACAATAGTAATAATAAGATTCAGAAATTAGAACATTCAAAAAAGAAACCACTTGAAATACCCTTCTTTCAAATAACAATATTTGTATTATTAGATAAATAACAAAGAAATGAGAATCGGTGTTTAATATTTTTATAATATGCTCAGGATACTTTCTATTCACTAAGTATAGAAAGCAGAAACAAGGAACTTCTAATACAATTTATTACAGCTATTTAATTAACCAAATATTGATATCCTCACTTTTGTAGAAAGTAAGAATAAACAGGATATCTAACACATATTATAGGTATATAGAGTTGCAATACTCCAGGATAAAGATAAGTTATGGCAATGTTTATAGATAGATAAACGGTCAAAATCGATATACTATTTATATACGAGAATAATTACCATTGCCATCTACACAATATTGACACAACAATTCCTTTAGAATTAATGAAGCCTGGGGGGGGGGGAAAATATATAAATACATATAGAATTTGGAGTCTAAGATTTAATTAGAATGAAGGTATATCAAAATTTCTTCTATAACTGATCACCCAACAAAGAAACGGGAACGAAGTGAATTAGATAAAAGATGCAAGTTTTTATAACCAAAATTCGACAATAATAAGTGTACAGTTCCGCTAATATGAAACATGTTGTGTGTACTAGAAATAATCCTCGTGCGATATCTGCATTTATGCATGGTTAGCCTGCAAGTTGCACTCCCGATATGTTCACTATCATAAGACAAAACAAAAAACTAAGCGAAAGGAACTCCCTGAACCATTGGCGAAGTGATTGTGATGATCATAATACTAGTACTAACTAACGTGTAAGCTTCCTATAGACTATCTATAGACTTACTACACACCAACACACTACAATGAAAGTAAGACGTTTGTCATAGCATGTTTGGGTCAGTGAGTGTTGATAGCAAGCATCCCTCTATCATGTTGCTGTGTGAATTCGCTTTGTACGTATAATATATAAACAGGTACCTACACCCAGGGGACGCAAGACCAAGTGGCATGAGCTATGGATGGGCTTCATGGTGTTGATAACTTCAGGAATGCACCGCACATATTATGAATTAATTACATACTTTCAGAGACATGTGTCACATGGCAGCTCACCATGTTAATAACTCACATATTCTATTAAACATAAAGCTGCTAAGTCTGTGTTATGTCATGAAAATTACAATATCATATTATTTGTGCACATGCATCCTCCTTGTGCTAAATACAGGCTCAGGGCCATAAAATAATCTTATAATGCAAAATATAGAGACATAGCTTAACAGCAGTGCAGTGTAGTAAGACGTAGCTAGATAGAGCAAACTGCACCAGCTTATGCTTTTAAGACGCACCTGCAGTGCTACTGTCTGTCAATAATTAATATTACACCGAACTTAAACATGAGTACTCCTGTCTCCTTCATTAAAGATAATTTCGTTGATTAGATTACACTTATTATACGATACAATTCAAATATATGTCTATCTATATTCAAGACAACAACAGCAGCCCAAGAATAACAACACAAATACATAGTTCGCGGCCAACACAAGAATTACTTTTGATGAAACTTTACTTTTGAAAACTTACAGTTTTTCAATGCCAATCAATGTACGAGATACATAAAGCCTAATTTATCAGTTAACTGTGTTTTATTGTTGCTTAAACAAATATGAGAGAAAAAAGCTGAGCTATGCAATTCCAAATTACAATTTAGTAGACGTAGCCTGGACTTAATAGGTATATAGTAAGCTCCACCCACCATTCATTAAGAACCATATTATAATTAGACAATAAAAGAGAAACTATTATACACCATAAAACTAAAGAGATACAGTCTCACTTCTTACAGGTAGGACTAGACTACAATACTCGTGTTAAATTCCTAAAGAGCCAGCTGGAAGTGTTTTAAACCAGGAAACCAATACAGGCCCGTGGACAGCGAAGTCTCCACATACCAATACCCAGGCATACGTTTACTATTTATAATGCCTAACTTCAATATTAATTGATAGTCGTTCGCAGCTTCGATAAAGTATGCTATGTTACGTATAGTCTAATGTACAAAAAAGTTACCCGGTGTTGCAGAACCATATCTATCTATGTATAGATATATATAGGCTAACCCAACACTCTTGAGGGGGTTGGATGGAGTGTAGACGTTGTAAGGCAATGATATACTTATAACTATGTAGCTACATAATACCTACACACATACGTACACTCTTGTGATTACATCGACTTGGCCTCAAGAGTACCATGACCTTTTCAGTGACTGAGCCGGGTAAAGTGATACCTTGGAGCATATCTATAGTATATGTAGTACAGTATGCGTGCGTATATTTACTCCTTGTACGCACACTGTGCAATGTATAAATGTAAACTGTAGTATGTATATACTAAATATATTAATACAAACAGCTGATGCTGCCTTGTATCAAGCAAGCGATTACATCATTTGCGAGTGTTGCTTGGCTTCTTTTTCCGGTTATTATAGATACGGTGCCATGCAATCTTCGCCTAATACGGCATCATCATTCATCATGTACGTGCAAGGCTGTGCACAAACACGCGCAAATACATGATGTATTGCTGCACATTTGCACACAAAATGAGCAGTGTGTGGTTAAGAGATATATGTATGTACATGCGCATTTATTTTAAATAATCTTATATATGCGCAGAAGATAAACTCTATATACGACAAAAAGGTGAAAATTAAATTGTGTAAATTCTATAAACGTGATGGATCAGAAGATAATATACTGAACATTGAGCAGGATTGTGTACACTGCGCAGTATTTAACCTCTTGGCCCAGGAAAATAGATTGTGTAACAAGCCTGGAATCAAACTTACGATCTAAACTTCAAAGAATAGTTAAAGTTTGCCACATGTGTACTTGTATTTAAAATGTGCCAAAGTATAGAATGGTTATAACTATAATATATTAAAGCTAATATGGAAATACAAAATATTATTAATTAAACGAAATTACAGATAATAATTAATTTTTAAGTAGTGCATTCTTTTTTTATAGCTTTCAGAAATACCTTAGTGTTTATAGAAATGACTAATTTGTTCCACTCCAGTTGTTTGATATATGAATTGACATCAGTAATACCATTTTATGTAGCTACTTAGCAGTTATGGCTGAAATAGTAGGTATAGACTTTAGAGTTATAATTATGGATTAATTACATATACATCTAAAGGGAAAGCTATATAAACCAGTTTTTTTTATAAACATTATGCGCAAGTGTATCATAATTTGTGATGAAATTGACGAAAAATAACATAACCTTGCATCCAATTCATTTAGAAGTTTAACAGTTGTAGTATCCATCTATTATACCTACTAACAATTTTGCTAAAAAATACCAAAGTACTCGAATGAAAATACTGTATCTTTACAGTCATTGTCAACACTGTAATACATGACTACTAGTTAATAGAGAACCACTCACCCTCTTGTCCATATCCCCGTGCTGCAGATGGACAAAGCGGGCGCTGATGGCAGCTATGTAGCTCTGCTGACTCGAGAAGGCTACTCGACCGGCCCCCTTGGGATAGCGCAGCTCAGGGTCCGTATCGATCCCAGCGTAGCACACACCCCCGTATAGACGGCCCATGATCATTGCCAACGCGCCTGCACATGGGGGGGGGGGTGGTTTAGAGAAATAATCTATTTGAAAAAGTGTTGTCAAAATTTCACGCTGCCCTGTATTTTGTTGTAATAATTCAAAATGCTTTTTATGCTTGTAGATGAATTTCCTTGGCAAATTGACGACCAGTAGAGTACAATACAGTACAATATTATAAATGTATTGAAGACTGACAACTTTCATGTAATCAATTTACATGATATTATATTATGCATACTTAGAAATAGATATGTAGAAAATATACTAAACACATGCTGTAATTTTAAATCTTATTTCGGATTGTAATTTTTTGGTTAAAACCTCAAGGCTTAATCGAAATAAAACATTTTATATACAGCAGAAACAACATTACCAATATAGATGAGAATTCTCATCATAAGGTCATATTTTTATTTAATATGCAACTAACCACTCCGGAAAATAACTTCAAATTAATTAATTAAGCACCATGGAGAATAAAAACAAAGACTTAATTAATCAGCTTAATAATTATACATACCCATATAGATAAAAACTAAGGAATTTTTAAACGAAATATAAGAAAAACGTGATTTATTACAGGTCCCCTTAACAATATCTAACTAAAAAACAATATATACACATCCCGACATATAAGCATACAATATGCAGCAATATTTAGATTTTTATCACGTTTTGACAAACAAATCAATTATTTATAATCGACTTTTACAACGCCAATAATGTATGTAGATAGATCTCGCTGAAAAAGGACAATTAACAACAACAACAAAACCTTGTTATTAAAATTAACAGAACATACTTTATAGTTTGACTATTTCTATAAGGCATAGTTACTTGTATGTACATATAAATATTATAATCAACATATAGCAAGAAAAAGTTATGATTTTGTTATGATTCATTTTCACTATGTCAGTTATAATTTATACAATATTACGAGGTGAAAAGTTCAAACATATTTTATATATCAAGGCTTTGGGTTTCAAATATTTTATAAAAAAATAGTAAATATAACTTTGTTTTCATTATAATAGAAAAACCTCAACTTTGCGGATATATTTATTTGCATATTAAATACTATAATGACAACTTTGTTAGGCAAATTATTCTTATACACAAAAGGTATGAAATGAGATGATATTTAACATCCGCTTTCTGTATAAGAAAGACTTCAAGCTAAAATTAATTATATACCATTATAAAAGTCAATAATTTAACAATAAAAATACGGTTTAACATAAAAATAAACATAATGTTCTGTATATATTTTCCTGCACATACATAATATATATATCAACTTAAATCATAATAATTATGGATAAATGGATTCAAGACACAAAAAGTATTCGTTAAACATTAGTACTATACAACAATAACATAATAATAAGTGTTTTTTGTTTCGCTATATATATAATGTATATGTCAGCAATCACGGTTATAAACGTTGTATACGGTTGCAATCTTGTTTAAAGACAGCCCAATTATATATGAAGGCGAGACGGTGTATTAGTGTGATTGTCCCCATTGTAGGTCGCCACATTCATAGTTCACAACTGTATAATGTACATAGATATACGATAAAGACATTCTAATATATTATACCTGCCAATCAATCAATAGTATTCGGTTATTTATTATTAACAACAACCAACAAACAGATATATAATCAATGTAGTAATAAGCATAATACAAAGACCAATACTAAGACATTGCATATACGGCGTATTTAATTATTATAAATGTATTTTTTGTAGTTCTTATATTATTCATATAGATAGTTAGTTAGTTAAGACAGCATATTTTTCTACTTCAATTGTGAAAAAAGAATCAATGTATATCATACGCCACATTTTAGTTCACAACTGTAAAATTTACATATATACAAATAAACACATTATAATATATTATACCTGCCAATCAGTCAATATTATTCGGTTATTAACAAATACATATATATATTGTACTAGTAAAAGAAATAAACTATAAACCAATGATCTCATAAGATTGTTTTAGTATAAATAGAGTATATTTCACATATACCTTGATTCTTTTTCCACAATTGAAGGAAAAAAATACTCCATCTTAACTACCTAACTAACTAACTATGAATATATAAGAACTAAATTGATAAATCAACGATATTTGTATATATCTAGTCAAACATTTATATTTATGAGAATTAAATACGCAGTATATATAAATGCATTTACTCACACAAGGCATAGCAGCATGGCGTCTGTATATACAATATCCAAAAAGTCTACCATCCAAGATAAAGCAAAAACCTTCTCGCATACACAATGAGCTGACCCATTTTTGGGCCAAAGATGTCTACTTAGAATAGAATACCTACTATACATGTATAGGTTGATTGGATACACGAAAGGAAAAAAACACGACTAGTTAAAGATGCTGTCTTTGAATGGGAAATAGCGAAATGAGCATATTGTGTCTCGAAAGTCTCCATTATACGAGCTGCATTAGATGGTTGCTGTAATACATTGAATCCCTGAGATACAAACAGAGAGTCAAAGTGAGAGTGGGAGAAGATTTACGGAGCATACTAGAATCGAGACAGCTTTCAAGATGTTTTACATCAAAATATAAAACAAGCTCAGTTAGTTTGTCAGTTTGTAACGATCAGAATGTGGACTGGTTATAAGTAATATCTATATAATAATAATAAAATAATAAATTTGATAAAACTGTTACCAAAATAAAGTTGCAATCCTTCGTTAAGATTTAAAACCAGTTTGAAAACAAGGGCGTCGTCGTCAGGAAATATATTTTGCGAGATTCTATTTTCGAATAATTGCCGATAATTTATCACAACCACCAGCATTATGTTACCACCTGCTACCCGCTATAATCCAATACCACCTCGATAAACCATTAATTATGTTCTAATATCACGAGGAGAACGTCTAATTGCTGTTTTGGACTACCGGTCAGGGTTACACAGTATTATTATACCTATAAATATACCTAAAACCCCACATGTGACTAATAATAATACGCTAAATGTATATTAATATACATAATATATCGCTTTAGAAAATGCCTTATCTATGTATAGCCGATAGACATCCAGCAGTTACATAATAATTTGAAGTGAGGGTTGAAAAGGCGTTAAGTGCTGCATAGTTTTCCCAAATATAGAATTGGGAAGGAGCTGATTTCACATGATATGTACACGTGAATCTAGCCTCCTTTCTTTTCTTCCGGCGAAAACTTAATTTGAGCCTTCATATTATTATATAGAGGCAATTTCAAATGAAAATATAATATTGAATATCAGAAAAGGGAGAAATAATCATGCGCTTGACACCCAACACTTCAACATTGAGTATAAGAGTTATTATATCTGAGTAAGATATTATAATCGGCGGAAATTTAGCACTGCGCCTATATAGTAGAGCAATGCAATAGGGAAATCAAATGAATTAAGTAAGTAAGTATAATTCATTAATATAGCGCGTTAGATGTATTGTAAGAGATTTTACAGAAGTTGAATGTTACTATATTATATTATACAAACAAAACAAGGTAGCGGCAAGTATAGAGTCGGCTTTGGACTCAAGTATAAAAGAAGATAAACAAGAGACATGAAATGGTGTGAAAAACTGTCCGCGATAAATATCATCTTATCAGCGTGGATTCCGTTTTTACTCGTCGACATGCATGCATAATTGATTGGCATATATATATTATGAAACATGGAAACGCGATGATGACTAGACGGACAGGGCAGGACAGGGCATGGGGAATCTAGGTGAGAGCGCGAGTCACACCCCCCATTTCATCTTGCGCTTAACTTACCACCAGGCAATGATGATGTAATCGGTCAATAAGTATTATTATTAAATGCTCGCCAATGTAGGACCCACCTTCCCCGCCCCAAGGAAGAGACGGACACATAATATAGACAGTAAGTAGCATAGCAGGGATACAAGCATCGAATGGATTTGAAATATGGATGGATGAATGAATATGCCTAAAAGGTTGGGATGAGTCAATTAATGCGAAAGGGGATTTAGATTTGCCTCACACTTATGACTGTGTCTGTTGTGTCAAAATGTTGAATGCAGAAAAAACTAAAACTAAGATACTGTATCATGTATATTGTGTGTCGTGCAGTGTAGTGTAGTGTAGTGCGAGTGGATTTATACAACGGCGAAGCAAGGAAGAATCTCCCAAGGAAATGGGGATAATGATAGACTCGGTTGGGAAATACAAGAGACACGAAGAGAGGCAGGAGGGAGCAGATGAGGCCATGCTTGCAGGAGTCAGAGAGAGTTCATCGGGAGTTCAGATTTCAGCTCGTGCCCCGGACAAATCGTTACGTCACACAGATACCTACTCACATCCAAACTAACGAAATTAGTAAGTAGGTATAGAGGGAAAATATGGTAACAGTATTGGAAATCAAGGAAAGGTGAAAATAGGGAGAGCCTCGTCACCCGAATGCAGAGGCGGGGGAAGAATAATACCGCTATTGCGTCGTATATTGTCAGTGAAAAAAAGACTGACAGACTGAAAATAAAGGAAAGATGGAGTGGCCAGTCATGACTAGGACGTTCCTTGTTTAAACGAACTTCAACATGATAAAAGGAGCAGCTGAGCTATCACCGAGCGAATTTCTCTCGAATAATAAATTACATGACTCTTCGATTTTACGCGCAATGTATAATACAGGCGTACATAATAAAAACAAGCACTGGAATATTAGTATACTGTACAGCACTGCAGTCTGCAGATTATTCGCGTGTGAACCGGCGAGATTACTACAGCAGGGTGCAGCAGCAGTTATCTCGAGAAATCCTTTTGGCATGACGAAGCCGGCTTCAACACTACCGAACTAAATTCAACAATAACACGGTTAATAAGTCCACCAGTAATAAGTTCGCACTCGTATTATAAAACAATTATGGGACATTCTTTTGAACTTGCTGACCACCGCACCGCACCTCAACACACTGTAAATGCAGTGCCGACTGGTCACTAAATACTAGATAGGATAAACAGATCAGGGCGCCACTGACTGTTTCATAGTTAGCCTTGGTCGAATACTATAACTGCAAAATAACTTAGGGTTGTTAGTAGCCTGGTAATACTGAATAAACACAACATTTTGATGATGACTAATTATTGGAATTGACAGATACATAGTAGCACTGCTACCCAGCCGCTCGAAAAGTAACCAGAAGAAAAAGATTACACTGAAAAACCCTGCATTAGGAGATATATATATATATGTACATATAATCGGGTATGCATGATAAACGTGAAATTCATGGTGAGCGGCAATCAAAGTAAACTATGACTTAAGTGTGCTTGTAAACAAGACAATAATCAATTGGATGTGTCGTACACCTAGCTATAGGTCAATGGGCTGGCTCAGCGGGAAGAAACAATAACAGTAAATTGAAGAAGTAGCTTACAGGCTCTTAGAGGTCTTGGAACGCCGCCAACAAAAATGGTTTTCCGGGGGTCCAGCGGCTGGGAACCATCCATCACGAAGTCAGAGTCACCCAGACACCATGGCCGAATTTGAACCTGAAAGTGGACGATAAAAATGGAAAAATAACAGTGTACCCTTTGTCAGATTCAGACATTTTAAGACACTGATTTCTTATTTCTGTATAAAATAATATAGTTAACAAAATTATCTATTATTATTATCAATCCATTTAAAATTACACAAATAAAAATATGCAAAATTAACTTTAAACATTTAACATAATTAGAAAAGTATCATGTATTAAAATCCTACTATACACAAATATTAATTTAAAACAGCCAATTTCACTGTCAATATTGTAATAAATTTGTAATTAAAGTAAAACAATAAGTATAGAGTAAACACATATAAATGAGTTAAGAGTCAGAGAATCATAAAATGATGTCTGTCTTGTCAATGCCGTCTGTAAAATAATCGATTAAAACTAACATATTAGCCTAATTATTCGACTAGATATCAAATTAAATTATTAGCAGATTAACATATTTACATATTACCAAATGAAAGGCGAGTGTATTCCATTGCATATTTGGCAATATACATTCGACTCAATGACAAGAAATATATAGATAGAGAAAATCTATACTTCATATAGTCCCTAAATTAAGACAGATAGCACCAAAATTGGACGTTTAACAGATGCATAAAGCTGAGAGAACTCTAAGATCGCAGTCCCAAACGGTGGTACAGAGTTTCACATATAAAACCTAATTATAATCATTGTAAGTATAACCGGCATGCCTAAAACTAAAAAGCCTGTTAGACATTGCGCACGAATAAGCAAACTTATATAATCCGTCAAAAAGACGTATAGCTGCAAAAAACGGTGGTCAGCGGAAATACAATATATTACTCACATATAATGATTATCCGCACCCATTCAACGACACGTAAAAGCAAAACAATACTAAGAAAAAGGTTCGTCAAGAAACATGCGAAGTTACGACGGAACTTGCTTGCATGCGAATTAAATGAACCATTATATATAAAGATATATGTTTACCAAGCTTACGATAAGTTTTGTACAGTAGTACAGTATACATCTAATATGTAACAGTATTTCAGAGCCAGTATACAGTCAAGTAAGTTAAAGACGAGAAAAAACATTTCCAGAGGTTATGACCTTACAAACGCGTCCTCTAAAACGTAATGCGCACTATCCTCACGTGAGAGTAAAATGCACAAGGCGAAATAAATTGAAAGGCGCAAAAAGGTCCCGAGAGTTGTATAGTACGCTTATATAGAATTAAAAAGCCTGCCGAAAATGTCAGGCAGGAACGAAAACATTTTATTATGAAGTGATTATTTGCAGTTTACATTGAACTCAACAGTAGTGTACAACGTAGTTAAAAAGAGTAACAACGAGCAGTCTATAACTGATTTTAAAGTATATTGATTGCGAATACCGCAGTATATTATATTACTCTACTCTGCATTCAGTTGGTATACATATTATACACATGGTAAATGATTCCAGGGTCTATAACCTACATTGCCCAGTTTTCCTAGTACCTATAGACTACATTATATTATATTACTGTACATATAGCCATATGTCAGCATGTGCACATTTTCGTGGAAATATACAGTACACAAAATTATAATGGCATAATGATTACTCTTATAATCGCTACTACCTTACTCATAGTTTCCTATATATACACACACCTAATAACGTAAATATGCACAGTATGCAAACATAATATGCAACTTATTGCATCAGTGATTCATAAGTAGATTACGCAATGTAGAGTTTAATCTACCATGTATGTGGTACTTAAAAGAGGAAGCTCTATTTAACAACACTAAACACGTATTATATTATATAGCGCTCCCGTTACTAGAAACAAATATAAATATTTGCAGAACGTTTAAGAAGATCAAAAATAAGTTGTAAACATTGCCTATATATAGAGAGAACATTATATAAACAACGTATGTGTATAGCAAAATCATGAACTAAATTTATGTAAGGTTTGTCAGGTCAAATTTACATTAAGTAGATTAATATAAGTTTATATATATTTTTTCAATATATACAAGACATTTTATTGCAACAAGAAATATATTACAAATTATGTTTTAAAATATAGTCAAACATTTAAACGCGATTCTAAACTGTAAAACAAGTGGAAATGATAAATCATTTAGGTTGACTTCACATATAGGTATGTATACGATTTTTGTTATACATACATTTTGTATCTATCAGTATACGAAAATATAACTTCTGATAACCTTTCTTAAAACTATGTCGTATTATCAAGATCTTTATATATTTCTAATAATATTATAGTATATAGGTACCTATATGCATATTCTATGGGTCTGAAAGAGCTACACAGGTACAGCTGTACTGATAATGCCAAACATTTATTATCACAACATGGACGAGAAATACATTTTTGCCGCAAAATGAATGTATAATATTCCATTAAAGAATCAGTCGATAGTTCTTCTACAAGAACCAATCAATAATATGTAATGTTAAGTTTAGATTCCAGTATAATATGAAGACAATTTTCAGATTTTCTAAGTGAAGTAGATGCCTGTTTTCAAGAAAACCGTATGTGCCATAACAGTAATAATACTACACAGCTGCACAACGCATAACATATAATATAGTAATCGTTCGCATATAATGTAGTATTGTCAATATATGTAATATACGATTGACACAAAACAACTTATTGATTGAATGACGATATTGTGAAGTAGACATACACCACACACACCAATTATGGAGGCATAGAGCCTTTTTGTGCTGTACGAGTAGATATACACACATAGCATGCACAATAGTATATATATATATATCCTGTATGTAGCGCGTTTACTGTACTTAGGCAGTGCCATTAGAGATTTTGGCTATATTATTTAGTACTCCTAATACGACACTAATGCACCGAAATCAATAAACTTATAATTATAGCATATGATATAATTGTGCACTATTTTGTAAAGTAAGTTCCATAAAAACCCCCAAGATACCTAAAATAGTAGGCATACCTAACTAAGTTGATGTCAATTTAGGAAGTGTTTTAAACAAGAATCAATACAATGTATTTATTTATGGAAATATTAAATAAATGTAGCATAGATAAAGATACGTCGTGTAGGTATATTAGTACTTCAATATCACATATATTTCAAAGAGATTTTACAATTTAAGTTAGTAATTAGTAACAAACCTATATAGTCATCACATGGCCACAATCCCCTCCCACATTTTTAGGATAGGTATGAGGAAGAGAAACTTAGTTTCTATGGCAGCCATGAAAAAGCAGAGCTCACACAAACTATAATATTACATAGATATAAAAGTAGTATTATTAGAATGAATAGTTAGAGAGAGTATAATCGTATAATATGAGTAGCTATAGTTAGTCACATAATTAATCAATAAATTATTATTTAGATTTTACTACTAATTAAGGGAGTGGTAAAAATTGTGATATCATCAAGACTGTCACAACCAAAAGCAAGGGAAAAAGAACAGAAGATAATCCTACATAATAATATTTAGCCTGGTTGTCGACTGTATAAGTATTACTATAAGGCAAGACTGTATTGATTAAATATTGATTGGCTGGTTAGCATCAAAAGAATATGCGACGAAAGTAGGTACCTACCGAATTTATTACTTTACTCATAATATAAAGAACGTCTACTGCGCAAATATCTTCAGTATACCCGGGCAAGGCAATGTAAGATTAGGATGGCAGGAGACGACTACGTTGTGAGTGAAATCAAATGGATGAGGAGCAGATAAGAATCATACAAATGAAAAAAAAAATCTAAAAAATTCTAACTCATCCTCACAATGCCTGCATAAATGCAAGGCACGTACAACCAGTCATCGAGAGAATATTAGCATTATCCCCAGGCAGCAGTCGCCCTATGCGCTAGGGTACGGTATTAGAGGAGTATAGATCAACTATAAAAAAAGCCCAGCTCCAACTTACATCTCAATCACTACCTATCAGTGACGTCAAAGCAGAGCAGAGCAGGGGAGGGGAGAGCTGTCGACTGCAGAGGCAGTGACTTCCACAACGACGACTATACTGTCTCGTCTACGTACGAACTTAGACTTAGAGGGGATATCAAGAGAAAAGAGAAGAGGAAAGGAGAGGAAGGGACGGGAAGGGGATGAAGCTTTGATTCAGGGTCGTGAAGGAGTGAAGGAAAAGGCAACTTACTAGGCGCGCACGGACGTATTTACCACCCAGCCTAAAACCAACTGGAGACTCCCGCTATCCTAGGTTAGCTATGTATAGTTTGTTAGGACGCAGAAATTGGGGGGAAACGGCGACAGTGATTGGCATTGGGCATTAGTCATCCCCGCACATGACGCATCATAGCCGTATGTATCGACTAAATATTCCCTCTTCTTGCAAACGAGAACATCGAGATGGATTTTATGAGAAATGTATGCATACAACGCCGCGGTAGCTCTAACTCTGCCTTCATCCTCAGCGAATTCAGAGAGGGGGGGGGATACATATATTTCTATACTACAACATTGTGCATGCATACACACACATACATAGAATATAGATAGACGCATAAGACACCATCCTATAGCTAACATCGAGCATTATGTCGTCTTTCATAGCCAAGCCTATATATCCTTAGAGAACCCCGAGAAAGAGAACACAAATATGCGGGTATAAATATGTAGGCATAATCATAATATATATTATGCATAGTCGGAATATACAGCGTAGGCGAACTATGAATACCATACACAGACAGAAAAAGCCGTCCTTTCGCCTATGTTTACCATTATCGTGGAGATAATACTTTCCCCCTTTCCTGCGGGACGGTATTATGGGGTGTGCGTTGTGTATTAGAAGCTACATACACAGGAGAGGCAATATTGATAAATTATTGGGAAGTAACACACACTGCAGAGCGTGCCAAGTGCGTCCGTCGTGTCATACACTGACTGTATCTTCTACGGTCGTACACAACGCTGTTTGATAAGACTATAACAGTCACCCCGGCAAATAGGCTACGCTCAGAGTAGAGCTCAGAGTAGAGCTGTTTTAATGGCTTGTACATTTTTGAGTAATAAAGTAATAAATAATACCCTGCCTCCTCGTTGTTTTCTGGCAACAACACCCTTATTAGAAAACTCATAATATTGCCATTATTCTACGTGAATCGACTAGGCATTAAAACACACACACTAAAAGACAGATGTGTTTGCTGTGGTGCTGCCGTTTTGAGGTCAATAAGGTTAACTCTGCGAAACACCACTATGCAGTCGTGTGTAACCAACACGACCTACAATAAATTATAATGAGTTGCTGGTAAGGCAATCTCCTAGTTGCAAAAAGCTCTGACGTAACCATTTTTAACACAATAAACACATTCCTCTGACTTTGGGATATAGCCCATGATATAGTAAGCCAACCTGTGGATTAAGAACCAGCATGCTTAGTAATTATAATAGCTTGTTTCTCCAATTATTTGGCTGAATTCTAGGTGAGTGCCTTACCGGTTTGTCCCGTATCGTAGCCGAAGAGACACACCAGTAGTACTTCCCATTGTCCACTATACAGGCTTCCGTGAGTTTTTGGACATAGCGCTCGTCTTGGAACAAGAGGAAGCAATACCCTGAAACCAAGTTGGTGAAATAATAATACTGGGATATAAGTAATTATTCTGCATACAAGGAATATTTCAAGACAAGTTATTACGTTTACGTACCTTTTGGAGGGAAGTAAGATTTGCTTTCAACTTTGTGTGGCCAATCAACCACAAGCGGGCCAAATCGACGAAATGCATCAGTGATTTCCTCTGAAATAGAGTGGCCAGGAGGAAGTTGATACATTACAGTCAGATTTTCACATACAAAATAGGATTGTCTTTGTGTTGTAAAATCCCCACCATCTTTATGACAAGAAATATACAGGTAATGAAATATAAAAATATATCGCCATAGAAAATTAAAAAAAAATAATAAATTCTTCAAGTTGAACTAAACGAAAGAACGAACAACATTCATTGTTTGTTGAAAACAAAACTGTTTTGATTTTGAAATGTCACATTACCCCATATTGTTGAGCAAGAATGAAACGTGAACTATGAAATGCAACAAAACAATGTACGAAAACAAGTCGAGAAGTAAAAAACAACAAAATACCATTGATTTTTTAGATAAAAAGTATTTTTATATACACGGCACAGTAAATTAAAGCGATCGGTATTAAGAAGAACAAAAGTATTATAAATAAAATTATTTCAAGAAATATTGATTTAAAAAAGTAGTTTCCTTAAAGGATCGTAACAAAAGGAGATACGCCAAAGTATTTTAACCGTGCTTGGTTATATTGAAAGAAAAGAAATATGTTTACAAGTTGAAAAGAATTTCACATTTTTATTATTTACGCAATAAATCAGAGATTTATTATTAATGTTTTATAATATCCGACCTTAACTTTCATTTCCTAAACTCTAGCTTTCGCTAAAGTAAGATGCCGCCATTAGTTTAACTTTAATGTTAGGTTATAATTTTTTGTTAATCTTAACTAACCTAATAAAACTGAATCCGATATTATACCAAAGCCAAAGATGTTTTTTAAATAATAGCATTTAGAATATAACATTAATCGTATATCAATTATGTTTAATAATAAGTTGGCTGATTCACTCACCCTCGTCAATATCGGGCGGTAATCCACCAACAAAGACCTTCCTCGAGAATTGTTCCTCTCGGCCCTGAGACCCATTTCCCCCCGTGAGCATGTTGAACATATCCAGCATCCCAGCACTGTCCCCACCACCGCTCATATCGAGGCCCCCTCCCCCACTTCCGAGCATCTTCCTCTGCATCATACCGCCCATACCACCACAGCCCATCGACGGGGATCCACCGCCTCCCCCTACACCTCTGCTGCTACCACCGCCACCCATAAGGCCGCTGTTGACGGGAACAGGGGCCAGTCCCAACTTCTGATTGGCTACCGCCCGACTCCAGGGATTGTTGATCATGGACGAGGAGCTGGTGGACGAAGGTGAAACGCCACCCCCGCCTCCACTCCCCATTCCACTTGCAGGACCCATCGGCCCACTAGCAGACTTCCACATATCCATATTCATTCCACCACCACCTCCACTATTTGGACCATTGCGCATCTGATTGTGAGCGCCGGTGATGGCTCGCTTCCCGGAGGGAAAACCACCGTGCTGATTCCCCATCATGAGATTCTGCTGCTGAGCCTGGTGTTGTTGATGGTGGAAGAGCGACGAGCAGTCCTGATCGCCCCCACCATTGAGGGGAGGAGGTGGCATGTTCCAGCCAGACTGCTTGGCATTGAGGAGGTCGCTATCTCCCGCCTGTGGAAAGCCGCCTGCACCGCCACCACCAGGAAGAGACATTCGATTGAGCATACCGGCGGGACCACCACCACCTCCGCCCATGCCAGGCATACCCATTGACGATGGAATTGAGAGGTCTGACAAGTGAAGACAAACAAACGTACAATTAGATTAAGCAACATCACACCGCCTATAGATAATATATATTGAATTTAATGCAAACAATTTCTAAAATTACTAATTCACAAATCTCTGTAATGGATTTCCAGTATCTGTTGAAGTACACTTGAATAATAAAGTATTAAAATGTTATTTTGTACAAATAATTAAATAAACACGTTTTGGTGAGTCACATTGCTATTATAAGCCAATTTTCATACGAGATTTTTTGAGATTAGGCGATATAGCGTTAGCAGAGAATCAGCTACAAAATAATATGGCCAATACAATATTATTCCTCTGGTCAGAGTATGACTTTGTAGGGAAAAATTTGCGTATAAAAAATTATCTTCTTCATAAAAAAGTGTATTTCTCTCTATCTTACAAAATAGTGTACACTACACATAAAACAAGTAAATTGAGAGAAAACAACTCACCAGGTTGATTTTGCATATCTAGCAGACTAAACAATTCACAGAGCTGTTGTTGCTGCGGAGAGCGAAAATTTGGCGGCATATTGAAGCCAAGTTGAGAGTGAGGAAAAGAGGGTGGTTGTTGGGGCTGCTGATGCTGTTGACTACCCCCGGCAGGTGAGGGAATAGACGAACACTGGGTCACAATACCCGAGGAGGTGTTCGACAGAGCGTCAATGTCCACCACGTTGTTGTTATTGTTGTTTATAGCAACAGACGACATCATACTATCCAGAGAGAATACGTTTGAACCCACGGCAGCTGATGATGCAGACGAGGCTGGAAAGTGGGATGGGAACTTCGACTGGTAAGCATGATAGCCATTGTTGGTGCCATTCGTGTTGCTGTCCCCAGTGCCACAGCCTCCCGGGGATATACTACCAGCAGAGGGCACTCTTGGCGCGGCTGAGGTGATATTGGTGGAAGCGTCCAATTCGACAGATTTGACTTTCCTCAGTCCGGCCTCATCTGAGGCAGATGTAGTTAGATCGTGGTGTGGGTTGATGTGGTCGGACATAGAGCCGGGAGAGGAGGTGTCGTTAGTGCTGGAGCAGGAGAAGTGGCCAGACTGGAAGCCACTTGTGGCAGAGGAGGAAGCGAGGGAGGAGAAGCCAGGCGGGGGGAATAGGCCAACTGCACTTGCGGGTGTTGAGGAAGAGTTTAGGTGGAGAGAGGAAGCGTCGTGGAATAAATTAGATTGTTCACTGAAGGATCTACCGAAAATTGGCATTGCCTGAAAAAGAAATGGCGAAGTTTAAAGAACTTGCAGAGGATATACTAAAATAGTGTATGTAATAAATATTAGGACATATAAATAATTTATTGGCAAAACAATAGCTTAAAAAAATACATTCATAAAGGAACTACAATTAATGTTCATGTATTTTCTTCACATAAATTAAATATATATTAACAAAAAAAATTAATAGAAACGACAGGGTTTGACAGATGTGAAACCAGAATAAATGTATGAAATACTGTTATTTTCTGTCTAAACATCGCTTTTCCATTTAATCTCTGAAGAGAATATAAATGTAGAGTTACTTAAATATATTACAACTTTTAAATACTGTGGTATAATGAGCAGTCAAAAAATGTTAACCCCTAAAGATTTAATTTAAGAGTCAATTAAAATATCTACAAATCAAGCATGATTAAATTACCCACTGGTACTACAATTTGAAAAGAAACATGACAGAAAAAAATATTATCTACTGTGATATTTCTTGAGCAAACATGCAGGATAGTATCTCATGTGAAGGTGCTCACACTGAATATTTGCTTATTAACGGAAAATGATAACTCTCGAATAACTTGTTCCTTTTAAAAATAAAATGGGTAGTTAAAAAAGAATAAGTTGCTAAAGTTCTGAGTCTTGCTTTGGCAATCAGTCATTATGGCTAGCAATTCGTAAATACATGAATTTATGAATTCCGAAAATACATTTTGACAAGTTTTCTGAATAAATTTAAAATCTCAAACTTATTGCCAAATATTCCCGATTTAATTGTTTTTCTACAGAAGCTTATACATTGCTTCTTTAATATTTGTTTAAAAAGTAAATTGTCTTCTATGTGATGTTAATAACTGTTTCTTCCCCATGTGTTATTACTCACACTTTCAGAATAGTTGCTATCAGGGTTCCCTAATAGTAACATAGCTGGAACGAAAATTCGAAAGATATTCTATAGTTTTTCCATAGATAAAAATTAAATATATATAGGCCTATGAAGATCATTTTTTTTTAATTAAGAAATAAATATTCAAAGATGATGATCAATAGTATAACTACAAAAGTGGGAACACAACAAAATGTTGACTGTGATTTATATTGTAATAAATTATAAACTGTAAACCACAACTAAGTTTGCATAAATTAGTAAAAAATGAGTAATTTTATAATTTAATATTAATTACCAAGATTTGAGAGATACTGTATTTAGAGAATTATTTTTCAAAAATTTTACTGTAAGAAAATAGTAGTATCAAGTTATTTTCAATAATCAAAACTAGTTGCAACTCTATCCATTAATGCTCTATGCTATAAACAGTTAACTAACTGAATTAAAAAAATCTAAACAATTTATGTAAAATTAAGAGTATGTACTAGATAATCACAGAAAGGAAAGGAATGTTATAAGGACTCAAATTTTAAAAATTTTGGTTCGACTTCATTAACAAGATAATTAATTGGTTTTCACTTTTTTTTACTTAATTGCAACAAGAAAAAATGAGCAACCTCGAGTTCACATTTCAGCAAAATTTTAGTGTATTGCCTGCATGCCTGTTTATCACATAAGATTCAGCAATCCAGAGCAAATAGTAATTTTGGTTTTTTCACTCTTATGGATTTTCTTAAATTAGATAACAATTATATATTCCATATATTTTTTAATTTATTTTCCAGAATCACACAGGAAGTGGGAATCCTGTATCATTTTATTTGCTAGAGATATAATATGTATCACTTTTACTCTGTAATATATGTCAATATATCAATATAATAATAGCACTGTCTCTATTTTTAAACAAGTTTAAATTGGGTTTAACACATTATCCTTTATTACTTTAATAATTAATTTAATTGAACACCTTTTATATCAAAAATAATAATCAAATCATTAATAAAGAGCCATGTTGCACCAGCCAAGCTTACTGTGCCAAATCTTTCAATTGATGATTTACAATTTTCAAATGCCTATAACCTTTTTTGTAATAATTTTAATATATATTCCTCTACCAGGACTTTTCATACATTTACTAGATACCTACTTATTTTTGCCAAAAAATGTATCATAACTTATCTTTAAAAAATGTTATTGTTTAGTATACCTAGAAGCACCAAAATCTCTCAATTGACAAAGATAGAGAAGTTTGATAAAGAAGTATTATTACAACAATTACCTATATTATTGAAAAAACATATATATGCAACATAGATACAGGCATTTTATTTACCTGTATCATCAAAGTAAACGTTTTATTTTACTTCAAAAACATGTCAGTAGGTATGACAAGTATCACCAAAACATTAAAAAATCAAAGAACACCAAAAATGTCTTTTCAGCCAAATCTCTACCAGATTCACCAGTATTACCTGATGCATCTGAAGGAATGTTCAAGATGACATCAACTTCTTGAGCTGATAATCATCTTCTTGCCATTTTGAATTGTAAAATGTGATAGTAAAAATCGCATCCATTTAAGACTCATATAAAATAATAATAAATTCCTAGTGCTGTAAACTTGATAATAGCTACAATTTATATAATCTCAAAATTGATATGAAAAGAGAGCTAATATGAAAATGTTATATATTTGTGCTATATATTATTATGATTACATCATATGCATCCTAAATGATGACCAACTAATAAAATTCCTACAGCTTGTTTGAGCTTCTCTGTGTCAATTATTGCATAATCAACTTAGGTACATAAATATAATTTCAAATAGATATATGTTTCCTGAAGCAGTATATTTTATTGTAAATATAGATAAAGCACAAGCTGCTAAAGG
Organism: Invenusta paracnida; assembly: GCA_036023295.1. Classification (NCBI taxonomy): domain Eukaryota; kingdom Metazoa; phylum Platyhelminthes; order Proseriata; family Coelogynoporidae; genus Invenusta; species Invenusta paracnida. Next base: position 29,946 of record JAYRBW010022230.1, read on the forward strand.
ATTATTTATTTTTTTCATGTGAGATATAATATTTACAAGATTGGCAGTTAGTGGTCTAGCTGTACAAGCTTGGTTACATAATTGTTATGCACCCATTTTTATTATGTAACCTGACATGATATATAGCTAGACATACCACCATAAAAGAATAAATAATCTCTGAGCAGATTGCACACTTTCTTAATATATTTTTAATTATAAATGTTTGAGAATTTCAGAGGAGAAACTGTTTACCAATAAGCTTAGGTACATCATTATAATTATATTGATATGAAATGAAAAAAGCCACAATAATGAATTTTTGAATTATTGTGGCTTTTTTTCTTTTCATATTTACCAAGTGAACATTATTTGTTTTTTAAATTTTATATTGCTTAAATATAATTAATGATTAAAAGTATATTACTATATTTTAATTGTTATTCTGCAAAAAATAAATTAAAAATAAAAATCATCAATTGATGCATTTTGGCACATGTAGATATATATTAAAAGTCTGGCACTTCTAATGTTAAAGCAAACAATTTGAGTCAGTATATTTTTAGCTAATTTGGGTTAGAAACTTATATTTAATTACTTATGGTTTTGTTTGTATAAATAAATGCATGTTGAAAACTTGATATCATTATTAAATATTAATTTTATATATAATTTATAAATAAATATAATAATATGTAAGGGGGGATTTTATATAATAAAGAAACATAAATTAATGGCTTAGGAGTATAAGCTTATAGGGTGAGGTGGGGATTTCCAGATAAAACATATTTTTTTATTATGTTAATATGGTTCCCTGACACAAACTTCATTCATTTTTATACAGCCAGACAATTCTCTACAACATAGAATAATCTTTAATTTTTATATCTGTGTGATAATAACAGAAAATTAGTTTACATAGTATATTCATAATTACCCCACCATGGGGTAATTACTTATCCAATGGGGTAATTACGGAAAAAAATAGTCAAACCTTTTTTGGAAATGTTTACACAAATTTCCTTAATATTTATACATTCAAACAATTCTTGAATACAAGACAAAATAATTTTAAATTGTAATATCTTCATGATAGTAACAGAAATGTAGTTTTTAATTTAAATTTGTAATTACCCCATAGTGGGGTAATTTCGAATTTATATTAGAAACCCATGGGGTAATTACGGAAATATGAAAATGCTCTGGGGTAATAATGAAAATATTAAATAAGTACTAATAATGGAAATATACTTTTCTGTAATTACCCCATGGACATTTGTAATTACCCCATTTACCCAGTCAAATTTTTATTGCTGCATTATAAATATGTTTAAATAAGTTAGATAATATGAAAATATGAAAAGAAATAATTTAAATAAATGTTATAAAATATTAATAGTAGAGTGATCATACTCTGAAAAATACATTTAAAAGTGTTCAAATATAAAAAAAAATCAAATATTTTGAAAACAATTGCATGAAGATGACATGAAGTACATGAAACAAAAAGGTATGCTTATTGTTTTAATATTTCAAATGTAGGAATCAAACTGGTTTCAAAAATGAAAAATTTCTGAAATTACCCTATATCTGGAATTACCCCACCCAACCCTATTTTAGTTTAGTTTTTTATTCAAGTATTTTTTAATTTAGAGGTAAAATATGTGTCAAATCATAATGATTTCCATTTAATTGTCAATATTATATATACTTACCTATTTATTATTAATGAAAATTAATTAAAACTAATTTTATTTATATAATCATGTGTTTTTTTTTAAAGAAAAGTATATTGTAAAGGCCCTAACTTTATTTATAAATAAAAGTGTTAGTCAATGAAGAAGTATGTAAGTATACATTTATAATAATATTAAAATTATATACAAGTAACTAATAAGCTATAAGTAAATTGTAAAAAAGTTATATAGTTGTTAAATATATTTTATATATTCTTAGTTTAGGCTAATACATATAATTGTATAGGTGTGACTGAAATTGTAAAAATATGTTTCAAGATATTTCAATATGTCTGTAATTTTTAAGGTAATTATTATCTAAATTGTGGCTATTGTCTAATAAAAAAATGTTATCTATATTTTCTTTTGAAAATGTATCTGTAACAGTTATAACAAAACGTTTGATCAGCTATATTTCAATATTTACTTTTATAAGCCAATGGAAGTTTATATTTAAAATAAAATTTTGAATTAACCACTTAATCTATATTTAAAAGGAAAATGTTAAGTAATGTCTTAAATATATATAATAATAACTGCCAACTAATACCTATTATTTTAATATCTTTATATTTATGGATATATCCTATTATATCATATATGAAACATATTAATTAAACAAATTAGTTATAGATATACTAAGTAATTAAACTGTTCTATTAAATCATGCCATATATTAACCTTATAATGATAAATTGCTTAAATATTTAAATTTTAAAACATTTAATTGGTTATATTATTTTATTAAATGCCAAAAAGTAAAATAAATGAATTTAGTTTTTAATTTGTTAGTGATTGTAGATTTTTAGAGTTTTTTTATATACTGCTATGAGTATGGCTTGAGGAGTAAAAGAATGTCATTTGGTGATATTTCTAATTGTTCTTATTTTATATATTAATATATTTTTGTTATACAGTAGGTAAATGTCATTATACTTGTTTTTTCTCTTTCCTCTTATTATATTTTTTCTTAAAAATAAACATATTTATTATTGTGATATTTTGTTTTATTCAATATATTAACTATTGACATTGTATTAAGCAAGTGCTCACAATATTTAAAAATGCTGTATGTATAACCATCAATAATTTAATAATGAATAAGCAAATAAATAAATTCAATAGATTGAAAAATCAAAATCAATGAACAATAGTCATTATTAAATCTTGCTTGAACTTGTGTTTAATAACATTAATTCACTGATGATATATGATACAATTATGACATATATCTGTCACAAGTATAACATTTTCCGACACTTAATCTCAGCTTCCTGAAGTCGTACAAAATCGTGCGACCCACTAAAATGACTGTACAGATCTAGTTAAGAGTGCCGAAAAAAAATCTAAGCTCTATGACGTCATCGTAGAAATGAAATCTTGTAAGTTAATCCTCTTTATTGGCAATATATGAACAGTTGTGAGTGTGACTACATAATGTGTATTATTCCAATAGGTAGAATGTAGATACATACATACAATGACTATTCTTTTCAAAGGATTTATTGGTTGGTGCTCTCCCTTTGTAACTTTCTTCTTAAACAATCATACATACAAATGGCAAATAATATTATATATAGCATAATGTTGAAAAAACATATATGTATGTAATGGAAAAATAGTCTAATTCCTCTATAACATCAGTTAATCTATAAGTATAACGTCGTATTTTGCTATGTCCCTTGGAGTGTTGTTATAGGTGAATTCTAATGTATTTCAATAATTTCTGATTTAACTGTCTACTCTAAATTACAGTAATACTATAGTATATTAGTTTAGTTATCTATCAGGGAATACTTTAAGATATTGAAGTAGTCCCTGTATATAATAAAATTAAATTATTATTGTTAAATTATCAAAATGGATCCAGAAAAATAAAATATATTGTACAATTTCTAGAAAAAGAAAAAATACTTATTAAAAAATGTAATAAGCCAGATTCAAAAATTAATAAAGAAACAGCTCTTGAGCATTTATCTCAAAAATTTGCCTTTTCATCTGGAAAGCATATATCAAAAGATGTGAAACTGAATGTCATTAAAAAATATATACAATATGAAAAAGCAACTAAATGAAAATATTTACAATAAAATAACTAGAAATTTTCCAATCATTTTAAATTAATGGGAAAAAACTTGAAATGTTGTTACAGGTAGATAACAACTCAGTTTATACTAAAGTTCCTGGTAGGTCAAACTTTCTGTATATATATACATCTATAAAACTAGTTTTATTATATTTAAATTTTTATGATTTTTAGATGC
>JAYRBW010022231.1:0-12627 GCA_036023295.1 Invenusta paracnida
GAAAATTTGTGCCTATAATATACTTTAAATTACAGCAAGTGCTCTTCTTACTTATCTTATTACTAATGCTGTATTGGAGCAAAAACAATATATCTAAATATGAATAGTTTAACAGTTTGATTATGAAATGTACATATATTAGTTTTGTAAAGGACATTATGCATATTCTTTAAAATAATAAAATTGTTTGTGGTATTAGTTAGTATGATAACCTGATATCTAAGAAAGTTAATCTCATAAAGAGTTTATGAATAATCAAACATGTATATAATAAGTAAAACTTGACCATCTCTAAAGCTGCTCCGTCATGTGATTTTATGTTCATTTTATATGGACTTTAACATTATCCAACCATAACGCAGAACGTCATAGTTATACATATTTTAATAAACTACTATGTTAGTTAACTCTTTTTGGTCAATTCATCTACTTTTCTGAGCTCAGAGATAATGTATTTATTTATGTTATGAATAAACACCATTTTAATAAACGAAACTTTATAATTATATGTATTAGACATAAAGCATGTTTAGATTTACACTAGGTACTATAATGTCAGATATATATTTCAGTTATTGCATGTGTTCAGTTTGAACACAGTTATGAGATTTATTATAAAGACTATAATTGTTATAAGATTTAGGGAGCACAAATGATACTAAAAGTATGACAAAAACATAGCCAAATCACACTAATTACATAAATTTGTGTTATACATAATATATGTAACGCTTTTCTCCAGGTCATACGTGTTTATGATGATAGACCGTGTTTCACAATTATATACTGTTCAAAATATATATTCAAACATTATTTACATATATTATACATGCAATGTAACTTACCATTTCTGATGAGCTATGGATTGATACAAGATTACGGCCTAAGTCTGTACAAAGTCGTTTTGCTTCATTATACGTCGTTGCATTTGTTCCAAATAAGTAGTGCTTGCAATTATTATTCTCTGTATTTTGTGAGAAAAAACATATTATAGTAAATACATGTGAGAAAGACCAAAAAAAGAAGAATATTTTTTTTTTCATTAAAAACATTTCAAATAGCATTTACTTTACAATAAATCAATTAAAATAAAATTTCAATACTGTATCGCATATGGAATATAGGTTTTCTCTCGGCATAGTGTTGTAGTATCAAAAATAACTAATCCAGGAGCAAGGCCGGTGTATGCTGTAAATTTAGGGTTCACTATGATTACAATTATCTAAACAAATATATTTAATGTAATTTTAGAAAGGATAATTAATTTTAACTAATTGTTTAGTTCATTTTAATAATAATAAACACAACATGTTTAGCATACACCGACCTCTTTACTTACTTATTTTGTATAACATATAACTATAATTCAATTGAATGTTTACCTTTTATCCAAATTGATTATGTGAACATTTTATTATATTGAAATACAAATTATACAATACATGTATTACAAAGTTATAAACACATAAGTACGTACGCTTAATAAATGCAAGAGTTCTCTTCGCTGAACATACAGAAGATTTCCAGGTAGCACAGGACATGTCCCATAACCCCTTCCCAGCAAAATCCAGTAGAACACACCTTTGAGCACCTTGTAAATGATTAGGTTCACCTTCAACCCAAGGCCTGAATAAATTATATTGACATGTTTAATGATTGCAAATAAAATTTAGATTACTATATAACAATAGTTTAGTACTCAAATTAAAATTGTTCTCAATTTATTGATATGAATGATATTTTGTGAATGAGACAGTTTTTATAAATATATAGTACTATACAATTCGTTTTTATTAATTATAACGTACTAAATATTAAATGCTTATCATTATATATTGATAGAAAAGTCATGCTAACTACACATAACAATTAATCATCACAACAAATTATCCAACATAGCAACACTCATAAAAATCCTAATTGCTTGTAATATAATTGTCATGTTAGTCAAGGGTTTTATGTGAATTGGTAAAAGTTGTAGTAACATATCATTATATAGCAAGTCAAAGTGTGTAAGACGTGTTATTTTAATTTAAAGTAATGCATATATGTATGTATATAATAGACCAAACATAAGTTATTACTTCCATTGGTCCAATTGATCAAATTCATCAAATGAATGTTTAAATTGTGACATCATTTACATGAATACAAGTAAAAACATAAAATAGTTTATTTTATTGACGTAAAGACGGCATTCTCCAAGCAAACGGTAACTCTTGTACATGTTTACCTGAAAAACATTAGTTTATGAACTGTACTCCTCCACAGTCGTAATATTATTAATTTACCTAGATATGTCAATTCATCGTATTGCGCGTCATTTTCAAGATTACGGTACGTATGGTATTTACTTATACCATACTATATATATACATCATTCGTTGGAATAACTAGTGAAATATTATATTATTTTAACAATAATTTCAATGTGTTTACAACTGCAGAAATAAAAACTAAATTAATAATCAATGAAACACAGTTATCATGCAACTAACAATGCATTAAGTTTGATAACTATATTTATGAACGGTTAGACTTAAATTATTATAATATAACAACAAGTTGTTATTTTTTCAATATAAATATGTATAATTAAAAATATAAAAACCTTGCTTACTGAAAGTAACTTGGCGATCCGTCTGTGTTAACAAATTTAGAAATTTCTTTTTGATCATTTAATCCTATCCAAAGTTGCGAAATTGTGGGATCATATTTAGGACCTATTTCCATCAAGCATTCCTATATAAATAAAGTCAAACAGTATAATGTTGCACACTAGATTCTAACACATTTTGTAACAACCGAACATTATAAATACTTCTTTGTATAATATATTTGGCCAAATATATTTAGATACACTGTTTATTTAAGTGCAATGTTAATAACATAATCCCATTTTCATATTCAGAACTTTATCATTTAATAAATTATAACATTTTAGCATTTAACCATTATGTACATTATAGGTGATTATACATTGTGTTAACATTATTCAATTTATGTGTGTACACAATTAGGATACATTTTGTTATTTAGTGCATTGTATACAAGTGAAATATGGTATTTTTGTGTGACGTTGCTTTTTTAATATGTAAATAATTCTACAATATGATTGTTATACAAACACATTTTTTTATTTCACTATATTTATTGTGTTTAACGTGCTGCTGAAATGAATACATTGCGTATGTAATTACAAGTAACACACAAGTTTAATATATATGTAAAAAAAAAGAAGATATTACCATTTCAGCGTAGCTGTGTAATGAAATTAGATGTTCTCCGACAGATTCACACCCCTGTTCATTAAATATAGCATTGAATATTCTTCTCTTAATGATGTAGTTATCCGCACTACATGTGAAATCTAAATAAAATAAACATAAATAATAATATACGCTAAATGTTATGCTGGAATATCTTTAAAAATTCTCTGTGTATGAATTAAATCAAAATATACTCATTTTAAAATGAAATTCCATAGATAATGAAAACAAAACAGTTCAATCAGTGTTATTTAATAGCACACATGATTGTGTAATACTCAATTATTTTTTTATAACGTACAATTTTCGAAGCAGGAATTTCAATTCAATATTTTACTCACATGTTAATAAAATATATTTGTTTAATGTGTAATGCATAACACGGGTCCTACTTAAATATTATACGAACGTTTTTAGTAACATATTGACAGGCTATCAAACAGACACGAATCAAAATTTCACTATATAGTGCTACTTATTATGTCAAATCAAAGGTCGTCAAAGTCTTGTCAAATTTTTGTGATAAGCATCGTGTGATACAACATAATATTACACTTCAAGTTTATTTATAATATATATATATACATGTGTATACATATGACTATGAATTATGATTTCACTTAAGCTATGCTCATCAATATTTCATTATACTAATTTGTGTTTTATTTTACTATCTAAGTGAAGTCAACAAACACTGTTAGAAACATATACTTTTGCTTTATCGCTATTTTCGGCTGTATCTGATTAAAAGGCAGTACATTTTGTAAAACAATTAGATGTTTGGAGAAATATAGATTATTATATGTAGCCGATATACATTTGTACTTTATGCTTTTGAATTGTTTTATTTGTAAGTGGTATTTTTTGGAAGTAACTATATTGGCCCATTATTTTAGTTGAACAAACTATTCAGTAATATTAAATTATAAGGAAGCACATTGACTTGCGTTGGTATGTTGATCAATTAGTCTTAACATTTGTTGAGATTGTTGTGTTAAAACAAGTAAAAAGTAAGTAAAAGTAACTTGAGTTACTTATTTTTGAACTAGCATTCCATACTTCTAGAATATATTTTTATATGAACTTAGCTGGCTATTAGGTAGTGTCTGAACGTATAGCTAATGGATAATATTGAATCATATTTTTGCTTGATGCAGTATAAATGTATACATATTTGTTGTCATGTAATGTATCGTTTAATCGGTTCTAACAATGACAAACACATTGTGCATATATTAAATTACATTAGCATACGTGAAAACAATCGCACTATGTATGGTAACATTAATCACAGTTCTAAATCACATTTAGTAATTTTTCATGCAATAGATAGCCAGTTAGACTGCCACGTACATATGTATCATTATATATATTTAGTTTCATGTGTAAATACAAGTACATAATATATATTAAGTTTCCACAATAAATTGTGCGCACGACTATATGTTATTATTATTACAAATCACTATATTCCAATATACAGGAGTTATGTGATAATGTTATGTATACATTTTAATACTACATTTCGTATATCGAGAAAACATTTAATTTTCAATGACTTTATTCATGATACGTATACTCATGTGTAACGAGATATGTCTAACAATATACGCATACTTTCAACATAAGTAATTTAAAATATTATGGTTTATACATGCTTAAAAGTAAGACTATTTTCTTGAACACAAACTAATATAAATTGATATCATTACTACGACACTACTTGGTTAGATAATGTACAGATACAATTGTATTTAATTACATACGTGTTCTTAAGAATTAAAAATAAATGTGATCCTTAAACACTGTTTTACCGTGTTTAATAACCAAACCTTGTTAACTGAACTACACTTATAACTCATAACTTAGTTTACTAATGGACACATTTAGAACTCAATATGAATAATTGTTTACACGTTTATGTGTAATAACATGTGTCCAATATGCTGCATGCACACACATTTTAATTAATTTACATCTTGCGAATATTGAAAGTAACATGGATGCATTTGAGATGACCATGTCAACAATTGGTACAACGTATTACATTAGTCAATTTGTAACTTGCAGAATTTTTTCCATTTTATCAAGAAGTAATACATATATATAAAATACTTATATATCGCATGAAAACATTATATTACATTACATTTGGAATAATTTAATGTTATTAAGCATACATTTTAACGTTATATGAACCCTTTTACATGGTACGTTCAGTGTATGAACGACCACATCAATAATGTGTGGCTTTAGTTAAACTATTAAATCATTATCATTTATTTCCCTAGTATTCAAAACACTACGACATGTAGTATTCTCGAGTTTAAAACATAATATACTTTATATCATGATTGAAAATTCTAGTTTTCCTTAAAGCTGTATAATATGTAGGTAGCATGCACTATTGTGTGGGTGTAAAACATTATTAAATCATAAAAATGTGACTTACTGGTTGTTGTTTCTGAAAATAAACAACAATAAAAAGTATACACATAGATATACTATATGTATACTAAACATAATCAAATATTGACATATATTGGATTTTATACACCTTTAAATCATAGTTAAATTCTTAGTCACCCTAAATAAGTATAACATTATAACTAACATGGAACTTAAAAACGTATATACAAAGTAACAATAATGCTAATTACAATATGTTTAGATATATTTTGACATGGATAAACATAATACAGCTAATAACCAATGTATGTCACATTTAGTAATATATCTATATACAATATATACCTATGCCTAAAGTACAGTTTCATATAGTTTTAAATTACGCTATTCAGCAAACTTTGGTTGTTTTGGAATTATAAACGTATACAATTGACATGTCATACAAATTTAAAAATATATAATATGTAACATTCAATACATTAAAGAGAAACATACACATATACCAATTAATTACACATATAAAGTTTTTCTTTAGGAAAAACATTATATCCCGAATTATTCATCTGACCAAATTATAAAGTGAATAATGACGTTCATTGAGTTGAACAACATCAAACTTTTCGATAAATATCTTATTAGAAAATGATTGCTTACATTATATGCAACTATTTCACCAGACTGAATTATTTTGAAACGTATTATTCATAAACCAAAATATCATATTGGCAACTTATATATATATTGTATTATCATGAAAAGGATTATCAATTGTTTGCATATTCGTTTTGTTGTTAATTATTAATGATTGTGAATATAATAATACACTATAATTATGTATATATAATTGATTTACTTAATATGTTGTTTATAAACAACACACAACAATATTACGTTTAATATAAAATCCAGCATTTTATTTTGTATTGTAATTTTAAGGAAGCGCTTACTTGGTGAACATATAAATGGCATCAGTTCTGCCCCGGCACAATCAAAATTCTCAAACTTTTTAAAATCTGTCAGAGCACCACAATTTCGACTATAGTTTCCTTTTGGAAATCCAGAGGACCACGACCTAATAAATCAAATTAGTAAAGCAATGCCTCATACATGTAAAGTGTATATCTATATAAAATATATTAAACATTAAACAACAGCTTACTGACACATGTAACTTATTATTATAAATCGTTATATACATGTATTTGTATATTGCCACTTAAATCGTTTTTCATTGAACTGATCGGATTTGGATAATTACACATATCAAGTTGTACAGATGTAATATCAAGTAAATAATATTGAAAATATACTTAAATGTACTCATGAATTATAATCCATGTTTGCTATAATTTGTGACACTATTATTAGCCACCCATTACATTATTGAATATGTTAATCTCCAGTTTAAATGTAAATCATGCATAGTGTATACAATGCAGTAAACATATAGCTTACATGTAATCAACTGGACTACCATCATCCCAAACATAATTGTTGCGAATTCGTCGATCTTGCAATCCAATCCACGCGCTTCCTTGACCAAGTTCATTTAATTTGTTGACTAAACAATTCTGAAATTGTTGACATGTATGAAATATAAGTAGAATAACATGTTTAAACATTTTACACAAACATGGTATACATAATATGTTTATTATCTATACCCCATAGTTGTGTAAAACTGGACACTATGTATGTTGTCATTTAAATGTTTTTTTTTATATATATTATTATTATTAGTTATTATGTATATCTAATCAGTATGATATACATATATAAACGTAAACATAAATTTACGTATAAGCGTAAACAAGGTTTAATATTATTACTATGTCACACTATTGTCTACACAACTTGTTATACCAATTTTCTAATAATAATCATGAAAAGGTTTAGTTCACTCTCGAGCGTAAAAAAACTACACGATAATATATTGTTATTAGTTTATTAATATATGTTGATTTTGATAATGTAAAGCATAATTTATATTTTCAGTAAACTGTATAGTATTTTGAATGCATATTGTCAGTAGATGCATTCAGAGTATGTGTTTCACTTCTTCCAAATTAGAAAAAACCATGAAACTAGAGTACAATTTATAGCATAATATACTATTCAAAACATATAAACTAGATTACTATGAATAATGGATTTTTTTAGACTAATACAATTTACATAAACAAGCAATTTTAATCTTAGAGTATTAACTAATGCAAAAAAACGTGTACAAACTATTTGGAAAAATGGGCGCATTTTTTGCAGATTTGCGGAAAGTATTTTCATTGTTTGCATTATTTGAAGAAACACGTAGCATTAGTTCAATAGTGTATACAATCTATAAATTCAAGTATTGATATGCAATTAAATATTAAACAGTTTATATTATGCATACATAAAACTCTATATATATATATGAAACTATATAAATATAATTAAGATTTATTAAATTTAAAATCATTATTAAATTTAAACGTTATACTACTGTTATCATAATTTGTGGTTATATTTATATGTTATTGAAATTTGGTGTATATGCCTATTATATTTGTTTAACGTCATATTATATTGAATAAATAAAAAGAGAGTTATAATATTATACAAAAAGTGTGCCACAATTCCTTCTATTATTTATCAACATAAATGTTTAATAATTGTTTTCAATGCGTTAAATACATTTTCTAAATATAAAGCAAACTAATCATCACACCAAGCTACAATTTCACCTCCTAACGAGCAAAACACATAGCATCAATAAACAACCAGATATTTTGACAGAAATATACCGAATGCTTTTCTGCTGTATACATCTGTTTTATAAGTTACATAATCGGTACTTGTATATATTTTTTTTATTTAGTAAACTCATGACACAATGTTTACTTTTCAAAATAGGTACACACGTCAATATAACAAAAATGAGTGTTTTGCGAGGTCCAGTATGACAGTGACTTGTTTTGTTTCGATTTTTAAGTTGTTTAGATGTTCAGTTGTTCAGATGTTTCTGTATTCATATCAGTATTATATATTTTACATGGACTTATTCGTATTTAATTGTTTAATTTACCACATCGTCCTCGCTGTGAACCGACGCTAATTGTAGGTCCCCAGCTGCTTTTTTACATTCCTCTTCGGCAGCATTACGAGTCACCAGATCTTGTGAAATCAAGTAAACTTGATTCGACGTGCACGGAACATCTGGAGAATGATAACATTTCAAAAGATTAAATATTAATACAAATGAAGCTTTCTTAAAAAAACAAGCATTTGAGAAGAATAGCTTAAGGATAAAATGTATATATTTTTTATTTAGTCATCGTATAATTTTATTAATATGGGGACCGCAAATATCGTTAATTAAACCATTATTTGTAAATGTTATTTAATATTCCTTAATAAAATTGATTTTATACAAATATCCAAAACAATGTTTACTAATAATTAAACCAATATTTTATACAAATTGAATAATATGTATATGTTTATGTTAAAATATGTAGCATGTGTGTTAGTAATAAAAGTAAAACTTGAATACTTTAAATATGCTTCAAGGATAACAAGTGTTGTGGAAAATTGCACGAAAAAAGAATAAAAACGTTATTGTGAGTAAACACGTTACCTAACTATATACGTATACATATATACATATGTATGTATAAGTAAATATATAGATAGATAAGTAGATATATATATATATATATGTCTGTGCAACTTGCTTGACATACTTAATTTAACAACTTGACAGACTTAACTTAACAACGTAACTAAATGAATCGCAACTAATGAATACAGTACATTTTAAATATAAACGTGGATATTTAGTATTCTATAAATTCGAAAATGACACAACATTGACTCACGTGTTAAAGGAAATTTGCTTTTTAACCAGACGCGCTCTAAAAATAATATGCATATAAACATAAGTATGTACATATTATTAAAATGTGACAATAACAAATATAATATATTATTTCAGAACAATTATGAACTATTGACAATATTATTGACATGAACTATTGTATACGCTAAATTTCTGAAAGAGTCATTATACAATCTTAGCAAGAAACATTGTAGAAACTCTTACATATTTCGTTTAGTGATAAAATATTATTTATGCGATAATATATTGATTATACTATAAAATAAAGAAGAATTGGTAAAATAACTATATTAAATTGTAAATACTATAATGCTTAGAATACTTCATAGTAAAAAGAACGTAATATTCCTGTTTGACACAATATTTGGTGTGGTCACTTTCATCGTTTTTGTGAATATTCTTAGGACTATACAAATAACATCATTAAATAAACGAATACTACCTTTGCTTAAACTTATAAAATTTAATTCATCACTACAACTGCGTGATTCAAACTTTCCAACAGAATTCAGGGCGGCACATCCGTTAAATTGATTCCATCTCATCGGTACTTGCCATGGCCTGTCACCAAATATAATAGTACCTAATGATTAATACGTGTACCCCATAGTGTTTATAAATAATTGGTAGTTAATTGCAATATAAACAGTATTATCGTTAAAAATAAAGGTAATATATATGCAGTTTTTAAAATGTTTTATTACAATAATTTAAGTAAAATAACGATTTTTAAACAGGTTGTATTAATTAAAAATAATGTATTTATTAACAGTGCATGCTGCTATTTAAATATTGTATTACATGCTTCATAATAGTTTGTAAGAATTAATATAATGATATACTTTTGTATTCTACATATTATTATATATGCTATTATATTAAATGATTTGTTTATGTATTACAAAATATAGCATATACATTTTGAGTATTACTTGTATAAACAATATAATAAACTATTGTGTTAACCCAGTATCAATCACTTATATATAACACAATTATTTTGTATAAAAGAATAAGGTTATATACTGGCCTGATCGAGTATGATACTGAATGAGGTGATTAATTATGGTTGTTACACAAATACTACGCATGTTATGCTAAAGATTAAGAGAGCAATTAGCAGAGTATATCATTAATTTAAATATTACAATAACTATTACACGAAAATAATTAGCAAATGACAAATGTGAGCCATGTGCAAAAATGATGTATTTTTAGCAATTAGTATTGGTATATACATATTTTATTGTATTATTTTGTATATAAATTATATAATGATAACATATTATGCATGTTGTAAATATACATTTAAATATCTTTCTACTTTACATGTTTATTTAAGTTTATATACTATTATTCAAACAATATAAATATGTATAGTATGTAAAATACATTTTGTACATACAAGTATTGTAACATTCTAATTTCGAGAATGATAACATTGTAATTCTTAGAAACGATTTGTAAACATTTGAAAGGCATTTAATTGTGGCGTACATTGTGCATGGTATATATTACTCACATATAAGTAACAGGTGTTTTATCAGTCCATGTATAGTTAGCATGATTTAAGCCAATCCAAATAGGCGCTTCTGTTAATATGTCAAAGTACTTTAGAGAAAAATCTTCCTAAATTGATGAAATGCAAATCAAGTACATTTATTTAAGTTTTTTTACTTTGTGGAAATACATATGGTTATATTATTGCAAAACACAGTTAACATACAATTCGTCTAAATATTTATAAACAATATTCATATTTTGTATAGCCAAAAATCTGAACATATCTTGGAATAAGATTGTTTATAGATAAAATCAAGTATGCTGCACCATATTATAAAAATTGAAACGTTATTAACTTAAATATATTATCCATAACGGGTAACTATGATATGTTATCCACCTGTGGATGGGCAATGTACACACATAAAATTACATTTAGTGCGATAGTATTCCATCATATGTTTTATAACATATCTAATTGTCGTTATTTGTATATTTTTTATACATTAATTTTAAATGTTTCATTTGATCTGCTACACAATTAGAAAAAACATATCGTTATTATTTAAGTGAGCAAATTTTGTTTTGATTAAATAAGAAACATGTCTCAAAACTATGATTATCAGTTTATACATGTAAAGATCACATTAAAAATGTGGCAAGTACCTACGTCAAAAAGACTACCGATATGTGTTAAAGCTATCGTAAATGTTTCAAGAAATGTAGAACTTTTAACAATAATAAATACTTGGATACTTCATGTAATACATATATCATGTTATTGAAATATGAATGCATGAATGAATACATGTAATGTTGAATATTGTAAAAATAATATATTCATACATTATATATAACTGGGTTTAATTTGCGGTAATACAACGTAGTTAAGACCGTATACATGTTTAACTTCAAATATTATCGTGGTCATCGTTCATTATCCTACTCGAATTATTACAATGTTATTTACTTATAATTTATGTTTCTAGATTTTAATAGTTGCCTAAGAGTATTTTATGAAGTCAATAAGCTGACTCTTTTTAATGCTCTTTGTCTCGAGTGCTTACTCAAAATAACAACTATAAAAACGATTTATATTCACACTTACTAGAAATATTGGGCCATCTATTGAAAGCAAACTTTCATCATATGATTTACAATATGAGTCTGCTTCATACCATGTCATTCCCGGGGATAAACTATAATATGTCCTTTTTATATACGAAAATTTGTTCATATAATCCTCTTTTGTAAAATCTAAAAATGAATATGTTAAGCACAACATAGGTAAGAAGCTAATTGACATATTAAGTTATTTTAGTGTAGTATATACACAAATAGCGGTGATTACTTTTCAATACATGCTTACCCTCTGATATAAAATTGCCTTTGCTCGAGTCAGCATCTGAAATGCATTGAACGCTCACCCGTTAGCATGTATCTGAACAATGTTTGTAGGCGTATAACATACTTAATATTATTTAACAAATGATGATCTAGACCTATGGCAATAGGTCGTTAGCTAGTAAAGCTAAGCGAACTATGTAGTAGGTAATATAGGATAGTTGA
>JAYRBW010022242.1:0-12627 GCA_036023295.1 Invenusta paracnida
ATTTTCCATTTCATTCATTAAATCATCCAGAATAATGATATCATAAGGTTGAACCATGTCAAACGATTCTGGTAATCTTTGATATATAGTATATTTATCTCTGGTCAACTTTGGTGCTTCATATTGCCTACTTGTGAATCATTTTACACGTCTTGGCGGTTTATAATACATTACATCACGGTGAGTAATCAAATTTTCAACAAATGTTGTCTTTCCAGATATACTATAGGTCCCACAACAAACATTGAACTCATATACTTCAAAGTGAAATCCATAGTTTTTTAATATAATTTTGTTTTATCCTTTAACCAAACTTTTGTTTATGATCATATTACTATATCTAGAGAATATATAATTATCCTTTTCATTCTTTACAGAATATTCTCACAGACGGCTGGTCATTGTAATTTAGATTAGCCTGAGTTCGCATTTGTAGAGGGTTGGGGCTTTTGACTCATCTCTCTCCTCTTCTTTTACATTCTAAGTTAACATTTTATTTGTTGTAAAATATTTTAATATTTTTCGATTTCATGTATTTTCTCCATAACATGCATGAACCTGAACTATTTCCCGTAATGTGATTTTCTCAATGGTCACCTACACTTGTAAATTTGTTTCATACTGGTAAAGTAATTATTATGGGTCCTAATGCTCGTACAGTTGTTACTAAAGTTAGAGATCACCTTATGGAATTGTTTTCTGACTCGGAGTTTATATTCAACTAATATGCTAACTATTTCTTATGTATATATTTCACCAAATAAATAAACATTATTAAAACATTTATGCTTTATTACCTAAATATGACAGAAAAGTTAGGCATAGATAAAGGGGAGGCTGGATCTACAAAGGGTAACATAGATAAAACAAAAAGAGAAAATGGAGGTGGGTAATTAGTCAATACTATATTTAATATTACACTGTAGGGAGGACAGGGCAAGGTCTCTTAGCCTCAGGTCCAACAGTTTGGGCAAACATAATGCCCTCTTTTGCAATGGTGGATGGCTTGGTTCAAGCTGGTGATTGCAAAACGGGAGGCTCCGATTTTTCTCCACCCATGCTCGTTTATCCTCGAAGAACGAGAGGGAACGTTTCATGTACGTGAAATTGTACAGCTGTTGTGCAATGGAACCAATCCTGCGCTGAGTGTGAGATAGAGCAGTCTGCTGATAGTAGTCACGTGATACAACTTTTGTGTGATTTCGCCAGCTTTTGCCTTACCCCTTTGGCCCGCTTGCTTACCATTCCGTCTATTGCTAGCATCGAAAAGGCCTTTGGACGCAGAAGAATCCATTCACGAAACGGTTTGCCTCATGCCTCGTCTTTAATGCAGCCAAGTCTCGCTTTGCACTTGTTGGAGAATTCAGGATACGTATGAGGATAATTGGAGGTGTCTAAAATCTCCGCTTCTCGCAGTCTTGGAATGAGATCATTCTCCACATTGATATTGGTTGTGCGTAGGAAGAAGGAATCCGTGTCACCTCCCATTATGTCGATTTTACCGCCAAGTTTGAGAGCATAACTAGTCAGGGTATCATAGAATAGCTGATACATTATCAGCTTGGAGAGATCGAGGACTGCGTGTCCAATGAAAATTGGCTTATTCAGGATCACCTGATCCTTGGAAAGGTGAACACCAACCAAGTCATTGTAAAAGGTGTGCATTTCGAGAAATTCGGTGCAACTAGACAGGGTCTCAAGACTCTCTTCTGTGTTGCAGAGACGAAACTTCATTCTAGTATAGGTAGGGTATATATGTATGAATAGAAAGAGAAATAGGTTCATTTTATAGAGCAGCGTGTGTGTGTTTGCAACTTACTTACGACGTACGTTTTCCATAGTTTTTCCAAACAGGCTATTGTTTTTCAGCTTGTAAAAATCATTTTCAAACGCAGAAGTGGACTGCTGACGGCTTTGAGAGTTACAAGTAATATTGGGCTCAAAGAAAGCTGACTGAGTGAAGGACAAGACTCGATGCACCTTGACCAATATCATGCCCCGACGCATGCACCCCTGCAGTAGTTCTCTATGAACTGTATAGTTTTGCTTGTTCCAGTGGGTGAGTAGCAGTTTCTCTGATCCACGATAGGCTGTCTCTCGTCCCATCAGTAGTCTTCATTGTTCACGCATGAAGTCTGTGAGATAATTAGTGTTTATTATATTTTCTCTGGATCGTAGGGGAGGTCACAAGTGCTGTCTTGCAGGTGGATTGGATAGTCTAAATCGACTTCGAGGAGATGACCCACTTTACCAGAATAATCAAAGATGAGGACATTGAGTTGATCGATTTGTTTCTCCTTTAGCCATTGAAATCCAGACTGTGGTAGTTTATGAGACAGAGCATTACCATATAGATTTACTTGCGTCTACATAGAATAGATCAACCTCTGGTTGGGATGCATCATAGCTGCCGGGAATACGAGAAGTATTAGAGGTAATGCGGTGGGTGTTGATAAATTTCATGCCGCCTCGAATACCGCTCTCAACAAAGTAGTAGGAGTCAGCATCAGTGAGTAGATCAACCTGTGAATATGCATGAGAAACGATAAGTAGTTAAGTTGTGAGAGTATTAAAAAATTTCCTTTGATTAACAACTTACTTTAGTCTATGTCATCTTAAAGGCTGAATCACATGAGAGTCCCGATAGAGTTATATAATAGGCAGGGTCCAACTTGTCCTCATTTAGAGTTAGTTCGCGAAAAGACTCAAACACATCTGCGAGTTGATGAACGTCCATCTTGAAATTGGCCAGCATATAATCTCCAAAGGAATGACACTTCAAGATACGCCATGCTTCCTGCGCCCTCTGTTCCAACTACAGATACACCCTCTAGTGCTAAAGAGTTTGTTTCCGATAATGATGATGATGATGATGATGAAACCACACCACTAAATGACTGGCTGAGTTATCAAAAATGATAAACAATACATGTTTATTTAACCTTCACTATTGCTTTCATGAATCGGGTATCGCTTCTAAAATGTTGTTGTCTAAATAAATCCCTATCAGACACTGAAAATAATCTTAATATCAAAATAGAGTGTAATAATGTGTGCTGCCCTCGCAGACCACAATTTTCTAAGTGGCCTATACTACAACGCCTGACTTCATGGTTCATACGGAGGAATCAAGCCACTGATGAAGTCGAGCGGTTTATCTCGGAAACGAGTACACAATTGGCTAAAAAGTCAGTGGGCCTACATTGTACACCAACCTGCACGTCGTCGCAAATTTCTCCTTCAAAAGTATATGGTGCGACAAATGGATTCTCAGTGGCAGGCGGACCTTGTGGAAATGAAATTCTTTGCCCGAAAGAACAAGGATCACCGATATCTAATGACTGTAATTGATATTCTTTCACGTTATGCATGGGCAGTATCGATCAAGCGGAAATCGGCTCCCTCGCTCGTAGATGCTTCTAAAACACTGTTTGGGAAGGTATGACTCATGGACGTGTGCCGCATAGAATTCAAACGGACCAGAGCCTTGAGTTTGAAAATCGGCTTTTGCGCAACTATTTCCGTGAAAAGTTTGGAATTGAGCAGTTCAGTGTCAAGACCGAGTATAAGGCTGCTATAGTCGAAAGGTTCAATAGAACCCTGAAAACAAGAATGTGGAGGGATTTCACGAAACAGGGTAATCATAAATAGCTCACACTCCATCCAAAACTACTTGAATCCTACAATCATAGTGTCCATCGAACAATCAATAAAGCTCCGGCAGATGTTGCTCCTGAAAATGAAGTAGACGTTTGGATACATGTACATAGTGGTGGAGAGAATGATAAATCTAACAATAAGAAAAGAAGACAAAATATGCTTTTGGAGATCGCGTGCGAATTTCTCAACATAAGGCAACTTTTGATAAGGGGTATGAAGCCTACTGGACATAGGAAGAATATATCATACACAGTGTCAATACAAAGTTTACTCCAGTGACCTATCGAATACGTACACTAGATAAATAGTGAAATTGTTGAAGGTTCATTCTATAATCAGGAATTACAGGCTGTAAGTGATCGCAACGGTAACACCCGAATTGATCAGATATTGCGTACACAAGGGAGGGGATTATAGAAAGAAGCGATTGCTCGTTGGCGAGGCTAAAAATAACCTACCTGGATAAAATATAGTAATATTGAAAGAGTACAAGATGCTCCATATTAATACTGGTTTTCATGTCGTTCTACTTAGTAATGTTAACAATGAAGCAGTATCCGCAGAAGAACGAAATACACCCTCTCATTATTCGACTCAACTACGTGACACAATTGAATTAACAAATCATTCCGATGAGTGGGAAATGGGACTTGTTGAAATCTCTTTTATAAATTCGCTTAAAACAATTGATAAGGAGAGCATTACAGCTTCAACTTTCAAACAAATTCAATATGCAGACTAGTAATATATGCATTCAATATCCTTCTAAAACTGCACATATTCTCAACGATTCATTTGAACCTCTAGAAAATTCTGTATACCATGTCACGAAAATGCCAGTAAATTTTAGTGGTAAAAACTGGTCTATCGTATATAATGAAAGTTTAAATTCCTACATTTTTAAACATACATTTCCAAAATTTAGTAAAGTTACTATATCCAGACATTTAGCTCTTATACTTGGATGTCATCATTTGATATTAGATCATACTCATGTTGAAAGATTTAAAATGATATCACTTTATGGATCATATCTGGGAAAGATTTCGTGTTTGTAGAAAACAATCTTGTAGCAGTTATCTTAGTAATCTTACTCCAGCTGTTCACACATTCAATGGTTTTAAAAAATTGTTGGTTAAAACAGACGATGATCTAAATATTATATCGGTAATGGGGGTAATAATGTTCAATTTGTCTCCAAACAAGAACGCGATAAGCACGAGAAAGTTATGATCATTCCATCTGGTCATTATCAGAATCCTTTAGAACTAACAACAGCCATTAATAAAACATCATTAAAATCAATATTTAATGTTACTCTTGATAATGATGTGGCAGTAAATCGATTTAAATGGATTTTGCCTACCGAGGTTGAGCTAACACTCAAGCCAGATAGTGGAATTTCGCATATACTTGTATTTGATTTGGGGGCAATATAAAGTACAGTAAAAGCACAAAAACCACTTGCAGATCTAATTGTCGCGGCATTTATTCTCTATATGTATAATACTGCGACATCGGCTCGGAAATGCTTGTTGGTGACTCACTGTTACTTCGGACTGTTCATTTTCCCACAAGCGCATGTGGTGACTTTGTCAGTATTCTGAATAATAGTCCAGTTCTTGTATGAAACGATCAAATGGATGCTATTTCTATTAAAATATGCGATGATACGGTCAACTTGTACCATTCATTAAGGGAAAAACTGTTGTATATACTCTTCACTTTAGAAAGCGTCTATAAACAACAACAAATAAAGCAGTTTATAGTTAACATAAATTATGGTTGGATATACAGAACCAATGACTGGTGGATTTCTTTCATCAATGCCCACGTGTATGCTGGAAGTCGACGACAAGTTGGAGGTGGTATTTTCAGAACCATAAAAAGATTTGCTACTCCTATTCTGAGAAAAATGATGCCTCTATGCTAAAGGCTGGTCAACGTGTTGCAAAATCTGCCGTAAATGTTGGTACAGGTCTAATTAGCGACGTTGTTACGGTAATCATAAACATATTCGTCAGAATGTGAGAAGACTTACAAAGCGTGAAATCACTGACATGAGTCGAGAATATATTGGACAGAAGAGTTCAGGTCGAAAGAGGTCTATAAGCAAAACCAATAAATCTCATGTTCCATGTAAGAAACGAAAAGTTCAAAGTAAACGTAAGAAGAAAAATATTGTACCATGTTGCTTACAAATTGTGATTGTTTTATCCACCGCAGATTAACTACCACGTACATAATCAATGTTTAACATTCATAATGTTTACCACGTACAAAATCAAATTGTTCAATAAAATATATAAAATAAAGTAGAATAATTTATTTTATAAATAATAGAAAACATATAAATACCTACAACAAACTTCTCGAGTTATAGGACAGTTTTCACATTCCACCAAACTAAAATAAAAATATAATGCTGTAATTTGTTAAAATGAGCTAATATTTAGGTCAAACATATTTTAATTATTAGCGTCTACTAATCGCAACTATTAAAATATTTTTTTGCATTTCTTTGCAGCTGATTTCTTTTTTGTATATATTTTATAACGTATCATTCCTGTATCTATTTTACTTATTATTTTTAAAGGTTTGTTTCTTTTCAATAACCCTTTTTCTTCATTTTTTATATTTTATCTAAAACATAAAATTTTGTATGTCCTTATAATATAAATATATAGTTATGAATTATAATATGTGTATGACTGACTACAGTGTCAGTAACTACTAGTACTACTAAAATTTGCAAAATAACATTGTCATTATCATTAACATAGCCTATATATGTTCAAAATAATGACAATGTTTTTTTGACACTTACTTTTAGGCCTAAGGCATACATTGCCATTGGTTAAAAAATGACACAATTAACTTTTAGTGATGTGGATTTTAAAACTAATTTATTTAACATATTTCTAAACAAGCACAAATGTATTGCAAATGCCAATGATAGCTTTACATATTTATTATTAATCATGGAGCCTTTATAGGTTTTTCTGACCTGCATATGCATCAAACAGACAGCAGGGGCATAGCCAGAGGGGGGGACCGGGGGCACGGCCCGCCCTCAATTATCCTAAGCTGCCCTTTTTGTCATTAAAAAATCATTATTTATTTTAATGAATCTTTGTTTTCAATACATATCCATAGATTATAAAGGGCAAGTCCAGTCAAAAAACAAGTTGCTCTTAAATGAATCTTTTCTACCTAAAAAGTTGTAAATAATCAATATTTGCCTTCCCAAGGTAATATGATAACCAAGAATTTCCAAATTGAATGCTAATTTTCTCATTTTCTGTGATGGTAGTAGATAGATGCCATAAATGAAAAATGTTGATTACTACATCAAGAATTAAGAAAGGCAAACTGATGTCACAGCCAATGAGAAGCCATTTAGTAGGCAATATTGATTATTTACAACTTTTTAGGTAGAAAAGATTCATTTAACAGCAACTTGTTTTTTGACTGGACTATTAATGCATAAAATAAAGTTTTTAATCAAACTCTTTAATTTTATGATTGATCATTTGGGAAATTGATCAAATAATGGAGAAAATGGATAGTTCAAGGAAAGAAGTAAGTACAATCGCCTTGTCCCAATAACTACATTTGTGGTGCTCCCAATGGTTACTGATAGATGAGCAGAAATGACCAACCACCTTCTGGGAAAGTTTGGATGCTGCTGATGTCAATATTGTTCCAAATATTTGAAAATTGCTAATACTAGGATGCATATTGCCAGTGACATCATGCAAAGCCAAATGCTCATTTTCAACACTTTGACATACAAAGACATTCCTGCACAATATGATGGGTGAGAGTTGATTGACTGGTTTATGTCTTCTTTACATTTATCAGGATATTTCTCCAAATATTGAGAAATTTTTTGCCAAGTTTGCAGCTGTGAAACCTCATTGATTGTTTAACTGTCCATCTAAAGTGTTTACTTAATGTACTGCAATCCATTTAATTACATATACAATTCTATATCATTATTATTGTAATTTTTTTAACTTTCATATATATTGTATTTAAATGTGCCCTTTTTACTTTCTTGTCTGTTGGTCCCCAACTCAAGTAAAATCCAGGCTACTCCCCCCTGCACAGAATATCTGTCACTGACACTATTGTCATTAATGTTAAAATTCTTTACAGTAATATATAACAGTCACAAATGACTTACATTTTTTCAGTAATCTGCTACAAACATGATCTAATTATAATACAATAATTTATTTAGCAATTTTATTTTGTGCTTGGTAAAAGGGATACAGAAAATAATAAAAATAATATTAATGAAATAATATTATAGACTAAGACAGTGTCAGTAAAATTATAATGACATATAGTTATAAACACTTTCTAAGTTATATTGTTATCTTAGTCATTAGTCTTAGAATTAAGATATTATATATATAATTAATGTATATAATAATAGTATTAAATTAACTAAGTATATTATATAGATTTATATAATCTTAAGATTATATAGCACATTTAATAGGTCCACAAAATACAAGCAAACTAGCAATAGTAAACAAAAACAAAGTTTTTAATTTTAATCCAATTTTAATAAATATCATCCTTTAACATTTTATCCATCTTATATTTTGTTCAAAATTGATTTTAAAAGTTTATTTTCAATAATAGGTATACCATAAACCAGAGTAACTTTGGCCCTGCCAGACAACTTTGGCCCAAATTTAGAAAATAGCATAATATGATGATAACAAAAAAAGGGTAAATACTATGACACTGTTTTTTTCATGGAATATTGATGGCTAATATAAGTTTTTTTTACTTAATTACTTGGTATTAACTATATTAGTATAAGAGCAATAATAAAAATAATCACATATGCATATTATGCAAAAAATAGTGAGTGAAAAATTTACCTTTGCCTGTATTGTAATAATATTTCAGGAGTTGAATACACTAATTCCAATATACATAGTTATCATCTCATTTAGAAAACCTAATAATTATTTTTTATATACTATAGCCCAATTCTATAAAAAAGGCTGGGTCAAAGTTATCCTGGCAGTTAGTACCTACCTAAAATAGGATAACTTTGGCCCAAGCCTAAATTAAAAAAATGGAAAACTATCTGTGCTCATTATAAAAGTCATGATAATTAATTAAAGATCTTACTATAATTTACATATACCTGTCATTTTCAATGTACTTTTCAGTTCTATAATCACACTTACATAACTTATATGTACCCATCTGTTATCCATGTACTACTTATACAGTTCCATAATCATGCTTACTATAACTTCCATGTACCTGTTGGTTATCCATGTACTATTCAGTTATATATTATATATGTACATCAATAATTAGTTGATTTTGTATGTTACCTTTGATTTTTTTAACATTTTAATGGGCTAAAGTAATTAGGAAGTGTTGTAAAATTATTTAAAAGCCAAAAAAGCCTCATGGCCCAATTAACCCCATGCCTGGGTAACTTTGGCCTAGGTAAAAGTTTTGAAAATATGAAAAACTGGGTGAGGTCAGTTTATTATCAGTGATATAAACCTGTTAACCTATCACCAGTACTGAATTTAGGCCATTAAAAGTGGAAGAAAAAGTAATACATAGAATTTTACATCACTTTATATTTCAAAAGTGGGTCAAAGTTACCCCAGTTTACAGTATCTTGAAAGATATTTCTAAATTTAGACTTATGCAAACCCAACCAAAATAATATAATATTTTCATTGAACATGCTTTGGAAGGATAGATTAGTCACATTTTTGCGAATCAAAATGATGTATCATTTAAACTATTATTTATATAAAACTTATTTCTAATATACTGATCTTTCAAATAATATATAATTATAATTATAATTTACTATATTACATATGTATATATATATATATATTGATCTTAAAATTTAATAGGAACTATATCTGAAAATGTGTATTTAATCTTGATATACAAATTATTATATAGTATTTTATAAATGATTAAAATGTCAATAATTAAGATATGTGATTTTAAGGTATTAATATAATTCAAAGATATGATTTTTAGTTCTAGAGAGTTCAAAAAACATTTTTAATATTATTTTGATCTTTTCAGTTTTATATTTACATTAACAATAATAATTTAATCTAATCCAGAATTTAGAATTAAAATTACAGAACTGAAACCAATAGAACAAAATGTAAGAATTCTTTCAAATTTAAATATATCACCAGCAACATTTTTTGAATATTTATAGTTATTTATATTTATAATAATCTTTTAAATGTTTTTCAAATATTATTACCAAGTAAAATCTTTAATCAATATATGATCAATAATCAATTCTTTAATATACAAGGGGGTTTCAAAAAGTCTCTGGACTAATAACAAAAACACAAAAATTTGTTAAAATATAATTTATTGGTAATTGGACTCTCTATTAATGTTGCTGTTGTTATTAAACAGAGATTGATGTATGTGCATAGTAAGCCAAATTCCAATTTAATATTAAAAACCACAAATTACATGCATAGTTTATAATGTCAAAGCAGTTAGAAAAATCATTCAGTTTGAAAAATGGAATTGAGGCATGAACATTAGTGTGTAATGATATAAATTATAATTATAAGTCTGGTTTAAGTGCTTCAGATAGCTTGAAATTGTCTGTTAACAGCCATCCCAGGTAGTGCTCCTTCTCTCACAACTGTACAAATGGTATTCTGAATTCCGTCAAGGTTGTGAGTCTCTCAAAGATTCTACAAGGGATAGATGTCCTACAGAGGCCACAAATGAAAAAAATGTAGAAGCAATTCGACGGATTTTGTCTGCTGATGCAAGTGTCACACTTGAATATTTAAGTGAGTAGTTATGCATCTCTATTGGAAGTGTTCACAACATTTTGTATGACAAACAACAAATGAGAAGGGTTTCTACTCATTGAGTGCCTCATATCTTGACTCAAGATCAAAAGAATCAGCGAGTTGCATGGTGTGAGGAAATGCTTTTTCGCTACCAGAATGGTGAATCATGTCAAGTAAAGAACTTGATAACTGAAGATGAGACCTGGGTTTATTGTTATGACCCAGAGTCTAAGCAACAATCATCTCAATGGACCATCAAAGGGCTAACTCCTCCAACCAAGTGCATAAAAAGTCGAAGTGTTATGAAGAAGATGGCTGCTACATTTTTCATGATACATAGACATGTTTCAACTATTCCTGTAGAGAATCAACATACTGTGACATCAAATTGTTACATTACAATGCTTTCCACAAGTTATTGGTGATGCTAGACTGATTTTATCTTGAAGAGGTCAACTTTTACTACATCATGATAATGCTCCTGCACACTTAGCTCATTTTTTCACTTTTTTGTTGTTTGAATATCATGTATTAAAAAACATTAATTATATAATTTTTTTCAAAATGACAATAAAAATTATAACAACTGTCTGTTTTCTGCATATCTATATGTGTACTTATTAAAATTTTAATTTTATGTAAAAGCAGAATTTTACTTAAGAAAGCTATCAATAGTATCTATATCTAAGTATTTCCTAATTTTCTAAATATCGAATACATTAATTATATAAAAATATTAGCTTTTTTTAAATTCGTGTGAAAGTTTGCAACAATAAATCAAATGCACTTGCCAATTAGCAAAGTAAGGGCAAAGTTAATGTATTGTACACATTGACCTGAGTTATAAACATTGGATTACATGATTCAATTAAATAATTTTCATGCCATGGAGAAAAACATATTGTGTAATACAGTAAATAAGCAATGTACTTACATGTTCCAGACTATATATAGATTATTCATCACTCTTAAGAATTGAATGATTTATAAAGGTATATATAATATATGAATATTTATATAGATAATATAAAATGAATGTATATATATATACTCACATTTATTTAAATGCTCTAAATAGTACTAACATATAACATATACTTGTTTAGACTGCCTGAGTTAAGCTGGATATGACCTGAAATAACAAATTGAATTTCAAATAGATTCATTAAAATGTAAACTCCTTAAAAGTAGGTTTCCCAATATAGCTGGCTTAACTGTAAAATAAAATTTCATACATTAATTTATTGAATAGATATATTCATTTATATCAAATATAATATTAAAAAAATTACATTAAGAATTTAATATTACCTAATAGTGATCTTTGTATTAAAATGTTCACTGTCAAATCATCAACATGCTTTAGTTAATGTTGATTCACTATTTATATAGCTTAGGGACTTATCTAAATGTATGGCAGATGATTATTTACATATTTTTTAATTTGTTCCAGCAATTTTTAAAATTGTATTGTAATTTATCTGTGTATGTATTATTGGAAATTCTGTGTATGTCATTTATTATAAATATTTCAGATATCAATTACATTTAAATATTCAAAAATATATATTTTTCTGTTGCAGCTCGCTCATCTATGAAGTGCAGTCCATCAGCTGGAAAAATTGGTATGTATGATAGTGACTCAGGAATGTCTGGCTGCATGGACAGTTACAGTGATTCTGGATCCTCTAGTATGCAGAATGCAACAATTTTTATCAAGACAACAATTCCTGATGTGAATGATGAGGTTGGTTCTCCATTTTACCTGTTAATAGATCTTTTTAAAAAGTTTTATATTTAATATTTAAGGAATTTTAATTTTCTGTGATAAATAATTTATAATTCATTACAATTAGTTTAATTTCCGTCAAGTTAGTCATTTTCTTATTTATTATGGCATCAAGAAACTTATAGCAGTTAAATATATTTTTTATTAATTTTGCTAATGCTTAAAACTCGTCCTATATAATTTGACTTTTACTACAAACATTTTTGGATTTATTTATTTTGAAAATAAAATGCTGTTTAAAAATTAGGAATCTTATTTTTAGTTACCCTTTCTTTCTCTCTATTTGTTTTTCTCTTTTTATTTTCCCCTTCTTTCTGGTTAAATGAGTAGATTTTG
>JAYRBW010022253.1:0-12626 GCA_036023295.1 Invenusta paracnida
CAGGGTACATCAATGCACAGCAAATTAGGCACGGCTCTACCACTCATCTTCTTTGGCATCCTCACGATCCTGGCGGGATGTCTAAGTATTCTTCTTCCTGATACTTCAGGTAGACCACTTCCTCAGACCATTGAAGAAGCCACTTCCGGAGGCCGGCCAAGGTGCTTTGAATAGATTTATAAAACAAAATGTTAAAATTATATTGATGATACATAGCACAGCCATCGAAGAAATTGATATAAACATGGCACCAAGACAATACATTCTGTTTAAAATGTATGGATAAATATAGAACATAGGTATACGTCTAAGCTGTAAAATTCATAAAATATTATATTATGATAATTATGATCTTATTATAAATAAGAAAATTATACATTTTTATCCAAATAAAACCTAAAAATATCTTTCCGTACCGAAATTGTTTACTTTTCTTCGAAATAGTTACATTTTTATTTAATCTCTGTCTAACGTGTAGATTGTTTTATTTTAACTTAAATAAATCTGCACTTTTATTTTGTTGCATATTGATAGGTAAGACTGAGTTGTACTGCATTTATTGATAAAATTCCAGCGATTAATCTAAAAAGATACATTTTATATATAAAACGTATTTTCCAATAAAACGTCACGTCAATATCAATCAACTTGGCTATGAAAAATAAAAATAATAAGAATAATAAGAAACAATTTTCATCGAAATTGACCCATTTTAAAAAAGTATCTAGAAACTGTTTCATAAGTTAATCTCAAGTTTTTTTTTCTTAGCGCTTGGTAATTACGCTGATATAAAAAAATATGTTTTTAATGCATTCTAGCCTGATTTATGAGCGGTCAAAAATAGGCCTATTCTCCTTAGCACTAATGACTAGAACTGTTAACATCTCTCAAGCTAATTGTTGACACTCTTATTCTTGACTTGGCGATATACCACATTGTCTAATATATAGAAAGGTTAATAATATTTGTAGTTTATATGCCTAATCAGCCCTAAATTTTTTTTTCAGATCGCGGCTCAGCTCTAACATTGAACTTATTGAATCTCCATAAAACGACAGACTCAATGACCTGCCAATCACAGTCTTTTTCTGTCAGAATGGTGAACTAATCAAAAAAGAAGAACTCGCTTTACCAATCAAAAGAACTGTTCATTGTGTCCTGGTTTATTAACTAAATTCTTTGTAAATACAGAAAACTACAATATAACTTTCAGGGCTATATGCCGTTTTGTTTTCTTCTGTTTTCCTGTATTTTTTTATTCATCGTGGAATCCATACTCCGTATATTTGAAACAGGTGTGATCCTAATTAATTTTTAATTAATTAATGTTGTGCAATCCATTATTTCGTATATTTAAAACAGGTGTGACCCTAATTTAATTAAATTAAAATATAACTTTGTGTTACATGCCGTTTTGTTATCTTCTGTTTTGTTTTGCTGTATTTCTTTTATTTGTCATGCAATCCATTATTTCGTATATTTCAAGCAGGTGTGACCCTAATAATCTAATAAATCTGCGGGTTTCAGTATTCTATATACAAATTTCTTTGGTTTTATTTTATCAAAATATTGAAAATATAACATCAATTTTGAATATAATACTAGCTAGCGTCTCAATTTAATATTTTAAAATAAGTTTAGACTATATTTAGAATATTTAGAAAATATTCATATGTATATTCAGTATGATTGTTTCCAAGAGTCATTTTGAATTTATTACAAATTCGAAATTATTTGATTTGCAGAAGCAGAATATAATTAGGATAAACCTACTTTCCAAATAAAAAAAATTATCTCTTTTACTGTATAACATATTACGTAACACTATGAATTAATATAAATGAAATGTTAAACTTAGTGCATTTTTTAGAGATTTCTATACTTTTATTCAAAAATTCAATCAATAATTTGCGCAAAATAAATCGTATCGTCTCACTATATAATACCATTGCATTAGTTTGTACATAAACTTGCATTATTAAAATACAAATCTTTAATACAAGAAAACATATAAGCATTCGAATGAAGAAAGTAACACCAAAACAAATAAAAATTACGTAATGCTTGTTCCACTGTAAATGTTGAATATAATGATACATATACCTACACTAAGTTCCAAAACGAATTCCAACCCTAAATAAATGATGTATGTTTTTTACTAAGCTATTGTTTGTTATATATATTTTATAGCTAATTACCTACAGCGTAGTAAACTGTAGGGCAGTAAAATATTACTATTATACAGGGTGTTCATTAAATTGCACTACACTTAGTTAAAATAGTAAAAAATGTACTAAATTTTATTACAAATGTTATTACAAAGTTTATTACAAAGAAAAACTGTCTGAAATAGTAAATAATACAAATGAAACATACAGGAGAGTATAATTAATAGTTTTCCATTAACACTATTCTACAGCAGGTGCTGAAAATGATGCGTCCTGCCTCATCTAAGCACATTTGAACATGTCGAATTTTGTTATCAATTACTCTATTGAGTTCATTACGAGTGATAACACCAATTGACGCAGTAATTGCAGTTTTCAACTCATTAATTGTCGAGGAGTTATTTTGGTAAAATATTCCTTTAAGCTTACCCACAAAAGTCTATAAGTCTGGACTTCGTGGAGGCCATAGGGGTTTTGAAATAAATCGATCTCGAAACACTTGTCAAAGATAATTCATGCTTTTGCTCGAAGTATGTTCCGTCGCACCATCTTGTTGAAAATGGCATGTTTGTAATTCATAATTTGGGAGTTCATCGATAAAAGGCTGTAAATTTTTGGAAATATAGACATCACTGTTGACATTTGCTTAAAAAAATAGTGGCCCTATAATCCTTCTACGGGATACAGTACACCATACTCCAACTTTTGCACTGTGAAGGGGCGACTATTTTGACTTGGACAGTTTGGGAAACGTTAAGTATATACTTGTTGAACGTTTAATGTGTATTTTCCATTATTTATAAAAACAAATTCCACCAGAAAAGTCCTCTGTTCAAACATTAATTTCATTTTCACTCGCAAACTGAAGGTACACTAAACAATTACACACCTTAAATTAAAATTAAAATACCACATCCAGTGAGATTGAATAGCTGAAAGAATAGAAAGGCGCTGATTGGTCGAAGACTCCTATTACTGCGTCAGTTATCACTTGTAATGAAATCAATAGAGTAATTGATAACGAAATACGCCGTGTTCAAGTGTAGTGCAACTTAATGAACACGCTGTACTAAATAAAAATTGAAATATATAAAACATTTTCAATTGAAACTCGTCAAATATCGCCTTTAATTTTATTTACTGCATATTAATCACTCCATCTTAAACAAACATTGCTTTGACAATTGTAACTATCTAAAACATGAAAAATGTCTATCCATATGTACATAGATCCTTAAACATACAAGTTCCATACATTCCAATATTTCTTTAAAAGCCAAATTAAGGATATAAAAATAAAAATATAGTTTCAAGAAAAATATTTGTCAGTAATATAATATATATGTACAGTGGCGAATTCTCTTTTTTATGATGAATACACCAGATTAGGTCTTATATTGAACCAAATATTTGAATAAATAATTGGTTGTATTTAACTGATAAAAATTGCCCCACCCCCTTTCAAAATTATCTAGATCTGTAACTGACATATATATATAAATTAGTAGCATACAGTCAATACACTTTTTAATGCATACAATTAAAACTATTAATTAACGACATTGAGGAAAGATTTTGGAATAAAAATCAGTATTTGATAATATTCTAATAATATCATCTAATTTTCCCTATACAATAGAATCAACAATAATCTAGGTTCATTCAATTGTGTGCAGAATTGTGATATTAACAAATCACCTCGCTACCTATGTTTCCCTCAAGTTCTTTTGATGTACATATATATATTAATGTACTGAAATTCCGTTATATTTTTCAAAATGTTAATTGATCTAATTATTATATTGCCACCTGGATTAGCGAATTTACCGAATAAAATATAACTACATTCCTACGAAAAATCACTAATTCCTAAAAAGATCGATTGAAACTTTGAATACGATTATTATATGTGAGACTTATAAACTGTCCTTGTACTAATATGACCATTTCACGTTTGGTGAATATGACCTTCATAATTCAAATGTGTATCTCAAATGTTAATTAAAAACTTCCGAATAAATAAAATTATCGATTTTGATAAATGTTATGACATGTACTTTACTTCGAAAAGAAAATCTCACAAAAAAGCATCGCAAGAAAATTATAAAGATTCTACTACATACAACAATGATTTCGGTAGTTAAAAAACGATACGGCTATTTTACAAAATATTTTAGCTAAGAAAAACACTAATTTATAGTTGTTGAGTCTATTATCAGCAGCAAGACTAAATCTTAAATTATAGCTCTACTGAATTGCTTCCAACGAAATCTTAAAATTACACTTATTATAGTCCTTTTACTCGACTGCGCCAGTTCATCTTTTATACTCACATAATAAAATTAAACTAATAATGAAAATGTACGATTATGTGAATACATGAATTTCTCTGTATATAATTAACAAACACTTTGAACTATTACAATTCAACATACATCAGAATATGCCATCTAGTCCTGTACTACATGTAAACGATAATAAATAAGATGCTTCCTTAAAGTAGTTATATTGCTAATACAGGTAAATTACAAGTTTAACAGGAGAGATATTAAATGATACATTATAACAAAATATAAGAAAATTCATAATGGTTTATCAATTAAAAATAAATTCTAAATAAATACATGAAGAGTTGCAAGTAGACTGTTATGATTATGTCACCCATTCTAACTGAAACGCGATCTGATTGAACCCAAGTCATATAAAATATTGAAACCATACTTGTGACAATGTGGAATAAAGCAGATAAAAATAAAATGTATTCTTTTGATAAAAGCAATTAACGATGTGATTCATATAAGATATTAACTAAATGTCTACATGAAGCATAACATTATAGCGCATAGGTAAGAATCTGAATATATAAAAAATGGAGCATAAAATATTTGGTAAATTGTCTTATTCGACGGAATTTGGTGATTAACTAAGAGTGAAGGGAGATAGGTGGGGTGAATGATGCTGGATTGAGCAGTTGCAGTAATACATCCCCCTCTTGACCTCTACTGGGTGAGATATCGGTGATTCTCAAAGTCGCCAGACTTCCCATTGGCCTTCCTTCCAGCCTGGTCTCTTTCCTCACGACGACCACCGGGTCTTCTGGAAGATTCGTGGTGCTCAATAACCCGGGGTTCACGTCCCTGATGGCGACCACGGGTGTCGCTGTTATGTCTGCCCCAATCGGCGTTGAAAGAGTCAGCCTCTTCTGAAGTTCGTGTACAATGGAGAGAGAAGACAATATTCTTAGAGTAAATAAACAAAAACATTGCATGACTATTCGATCATTAAAAGTATAAGTAATTTATAGAAACGACACATAATTTGTATACATGATACAATGATTGCTAATCTACAAAGATAAAGTGGTTAAAGAGATGAAACAGAGGAGCTATTTTCTATAATATTAAACACAACATAATTTATAAACCATTAAAATGTTATATTAAATTTAAAAAGCTAGATTAATTAAGTTTTTTAAGCACTGAAACAGAATAGCTATAATATTACATATTATTATATATATAGTATTTATAGAAACCGGTTACACGCTTTCTATGAAGGCTCCCGCGATTCTACTGTGCTGTTTCGCCTCTCTCTATACACGACTAAAACAGTCAATCGAAATGTCAAGTATGTGACATTCAAATGAAATGCCATTTTATGAGCTAAACAGAATCAATGGGGCTACCAGAGTTCTAACAATGTAGCATAACAAATATGGGGAACAATCCAGCATGAAAGATCGATTATTATTAAGTTTATATATAACATCAATACTTTTATTCAGTTTCATGGAATTAGGAATAGTTAGTTGATAGGCATAATAGATGAAATATTTTATTAAAATAACCGTACTTGTAAATAACACGCAAACAAAGTATAAAATTTTCTGAGAGTTTATACAATAAATGATTAACATATCAATCCATACAGAGCTATAACATGCAATGTGTCTCTATTTTAGACTATACATACATGACAGAATATATACTATGACTGAAAGATGATTATGTTTTCTCTAAAATCATCCATTAAGATTAAATATTAACATTCCATTTGTCGTTTTGAATTAGAATTTGGATATCATAACTAATATTATAATATATTCAACGTCAATATATTAAACTGTCTAACGGGGTGAGGTGATTAACAAAAGCAATCATTACAATCGCTAACAAGTTAACTAAAAAACATATGGTGTGATCAACAACATTTTTACCATCACACGGTTGTCAAGTTTTTTTTAAGTAGGTAATTTAATTCTGACACAATGAAACATAAGTTAGTGTCATACCTTTGTAATACTGTAATGATATATAAGCGTTTTAGCCCTTCCTTTTTACGGTGTGGTATATCATCAATCATTAAATTAGACTGGTAAATAAAATTGCTTAAAATTAAAGATACGGAAACATAAACAAGACGTGACTGAACATTGATACTTTAAATTTGATATTTATCAAAAATAAGCCTTCTTCTTTTTTCGAAATATAATATTCTTTACTAAACTATTTATTCAAAATTAAAAAAAAAATCTGCAAGATAAATCCAGTTGAAAAAAACATCGTGTATTAAGATATAAACACAGATTGGAAAGTTTCTTATCATGGCCACAGTTAAACGAATAACATCGATCGACTCCAGTCCTTTAATTTAATGTAATCTAAATTCTCGAAACAAATTGAATTACCTTACAAGAGAGATACATACAAGCAAAGACTCACCCTCCTCCAAGCCTATGTATTCATTGTTCTCATCCGTAGCGCCACTCCGTGTATTCCTTCTCTTGTCCAAGCGTCGGCCCCGCTCGCCGATATACTGACCCAGATGCATCCGTTCTTCCCCGCTCAGACTGTCCCGCATGGCCTTCTGCTCCTCGCGAATGCCACCTGGCTGTGTGCGCAGAGATCGATGGGCCTACAAGGAAATCACACGTTCAAAGAATCGTTGTATTTTGATTAGATATACATATTTATATTAGAAAATCTAAGAAATATGATGTATTTATTTAAATATTAAGAAGCTTTCTTTATATGAATAAGAAAGGCACAATAAAAAATATTTGTATATCAAATCTGGATAATGATCACGATTGTATTAATTTCAAAAATCACCATTTCAGGGGTTACTAAATTCAAATAAAAGCTAACAAAATGTCTATATTTTCTATTGTTCACTTTCAAATTGGTTATGGAAAGAACCGGTCATATAGATCTGGGATGTGTAATTTTCATAAACAAGTTAGTCATCGAAAGATATATCTTATGATTTATTATTATGTAGCTATATTGGAAATTTGTAAAGCTCAATTAGGCAATCCTGAAATTTAGTATCCCCTATAATACATTGCCTACAAAGCGTAAACTGAACCTTAGTACCCCCTACACAGACAGCTATCTAGCACACGTTTATTTACAATTGGCTACTGGGATGTTGTAGGTGACCAAGTTCAATTGTGTACTCGCGAGAAGTAACTGAAGTAACTGCCTTTATAATAGTATTGTTGGGTTACTGGGAGGTTGTAACAGGCTAATTTGAGGGTTGTAGGGATGTTGTAGGGAGTTATATTCGTATCAACAAATACATATGCATAATAAATATTTTAAGATAAATATGTAAAAATTTACACATCAACAATAAGATAATAACTGAATACTTTAATTAACAAACATAACTCCATTATGTCAAACGATATTTCATGTAAAAACTACCACTCTTCGGTTAAGAAAACTATGTTGATAAATTTGTTCTCAATTATTAGAATCCCTACCATACACAAGAAAAAACAACAAAGGCGTACAAACGTGCATTATGCATATATTTAAATGTTGACTCACTTGATAGACTTTTGGCTCCCCACCTTCAGCACCATTGTAAGAATAAAATGAAGAAGAACAATACGAGTTTACATCCGCATTAGGATCATTAGCCATCGAATCGAATCGTGTCATCGAATCCTGCATCATCCGTTGCATACCACCGAACATGTCCTGTCAAAGGAACAAGATCCAAGAGACGTCTGAGTTAAAACCAGAAAATCTAAACATTAAAAGTGAAAGTAATACTAATAATATGAAGAATTAAATGAAGTTAACCATCAAATAACACGTTTGTGACGCAATTATTTATTAATAAAACGTGCAAAGTTATGTCAATTAATACATTTTCAAGAAATGATACTATCGATCAATTTAATAAAGATGTGTGGATTATGGTTTAACCTTTTATGTTGCGAATTAGTTCACATTAGGTATATACATTCGTAATTATAACACCTGCAACACCTTTGCTGGTGTTAGTTATTAAAATAATAATGTTTTCAAATTCATTATCAATATTTCCCATATTACATGCTATACTATCGATATAAAGATCTCCTGATTGCTTTTTTCAACGATCGCTGTTAGCCACGAAGATATCTTGTGGATAAAAACTGTTTAACATAACGTATTCGCAGTCTTAAATTTACGACAATGGAGCAATAATTAAATTATGTTATACCGGAAAACATAATATATGCATATATTAAGATAATAATAATAATTTCGTAAAGTAATATAGACACTTCGGAATAATTTAAGGCAATATAAATAATATTGGGCATTGTGAAGAATTGCTTATTTATACTAGCTTACGAGTTGTTCCATGCCTATTAATTTTACAGATTTATTAACCATTATCAAAAGATACGTCAAATTTTGTTGTAAAAAAAAAGAAAAAAAGAATCAATAGAGTACTTAAATATAAATATACTATTTATTACATGAAACGTTTCCTAATGAATGCATTATATTATCTTCAAAATGTTTAAAACACAATAAAGATAAATTAAAGCGATTGTTTTGTAAAGATCAGTGAAAAATTATTTATATAAAGAACACATTCTCCAAACTACACAATGTATTTATAATATACCAATGTGTACCTGAACATGAGCCATAGGTGACTCGAAGTTAAAGGGCATCATCATATTGTCTCGTGAACGCGCAGGATGATTGGATCTAGGAGCAACTTCGCGTGATCCTCTTTGCCTGCCATCTGTTATTTGTGGACGGTGCATTTGGTCAAGCATGGAATCCGTATTCCGAAAAAAATCATTTCCATAGCTGGAAACAATGGCACGAATATAACTTAAAAAACAACAATGAATTACGTTCGGTACATTTGAAAAAAAAAACGATTAAAGATTAAATATAAAATATACAATCCACTAACAAAAGTTCCATTATCAATACAATATATGCATTATCCTTTGAGTAATTGTTTATCTATATTTACTGTATGTTCTTACAATTTAGCAGCAGTGAAAAATCAAAATTAAAAACATTATTTCCAATACTATATTAAAGACATTCAACGTTTTATAAACATGTCTATTAAATTAAATTAAATTAAAGCACAAAATAAGTAGAAACGAAGACTGTTTCAAAATACAAATATATCTAACAAAATTATAATGAAATATTTACTGCTTTACGAATTTGTTTATTGGAACATTAACTAGAATATCAAATGGTAAAATCAATACATATATATATACTTAGAGTACATTTTAATCCACATTTAATCTACATTAAACCAACATTTAATCCACTATTATCATATTTTGTTTTTCGTGTATTTGTTTAAAATGATTAATTAAATGATTTGTTAATTAAGTAAAGCTATTTATAATGTGTGTTAATGAATCATATATCTTAAATGTTTTCTATCAATGTATGTGTAAACTGATGATCGGTTAATATATCAATTAGTCTGCTATAGCATTACTTTGTTTAAAAGTCCAATAACTAGTTTAGTATTAAAGATTCATTATTTTACATTATTGATATATTCATTTAAAGAAACACACTTTAATAACATAAGCGCCTTAAAGCATAGAAAGTATCACTTAAATTGTAGAATTCATTTATATAAAAGCATAACATTTCAAAAGCTGTTATATACTTTAACCTATATAAATAATGTTTAAAACACGAATTAGCAAATCATAATGCATTGTGTGATATACATTTTGACAATTGCATAATATGTCAATTTTTAATATGTGCTTCACGAAGAAGTTATCACAGTATAGCTATACAATTTAACAATTAAAAAAAAAATTGGTAAATCAGCTTTCAAAGTGTGGTTTATAAAATGCATTGTTTAAATGATAAATTTACATGGTGTAAATATTAAACCACTAAATATAAAATATAATAAAATCTGTTTATATAATAATATAAAAGTATTTCAAACGGTTTTTTAAAAATTCATTTTTATAACATAGGTATAAATTTATGTATTCATATAAAATGAGTAAGAAATATAAATAATGAAATGGAAAAACTAAGTATTAAGGTATTATAAATAATTTTAGTTTTCAAAATATTGTTTACTTATCTGAAATATATTATATTTAAATCAAATTTATGAACAGAACTTGATTAAAAAATGATATAGTACTAATAAGTGAAAGCAAATAACATGTTTCATTAATTTTTCAACTATAGTTATGTCATAAGTAGGTACCATTACGATACTACAGCTACTTCTAACCAGGACAAAAATATTACAATTTACAAAATTAAAAACAGATGTGTATAGCTATGCCTTAACAAAGTCACTATTCATAAATACAAATGGTATAAATAAAAATACATATTTTAATTGTTTCAGGGTCATGTATACTATTATAATGTTAATTATAATATAGTATAATTGTCATTACTCAAAATATTTTTATACAAATGCAGTTCATTTTATTTTACACAATAATAAATAAAACTTATACATATCAACTTAAATTAATACATTATAATCTAAACATTAACACTAATTAATAAACAATGGTAACCCATTGATATTGGATTCTTTATGATCTAAACTCCCATCTCACATAAGAAAAAAGCTGGATCTGCACCTGGAACATAAAAAAGGTGTATTGTCCCATCTTATTTGAATGTTAATTTACCATATCTGATCCACTACTTATTCAACTTGAGACAAATATCAGTTTCTGAGAAATTTAAGATGTACCAGAAACAGTACTATTTAAGAAGTAGGGTCAAATTATCTTTTGATATGAATTGCCATATAAAATAACTCTTAGAAGATTTAATTCTTTTTCAGTAATCACATGAGGATTTTCACTTCTTCAGTGCACTCAGTAATTATATGCCTATCTAACTTAAACATTACACTATTGATCACAAAAGAGAGTTAAAAAACGAATCAATTGTATTAATACTGGGTCAAAAATATCTCTATATAAACTGCAGGTATCTGTCAGAATTGCCTTTATGAAGTTGATAAACTAATATAGCAATTTATGATTTTAAACCAAGACTTTTTAGATGATTATGGACACTCTTATAAGAAATATCCTCATCAGTATCATACAGTTGATAGGAAATTCTGAATAAGAAAGAACTTAGAGTTGTATTAACCAATTTAAAACAGCTGTATAGACATTAATATATTTAATGAAGAATTTTATGAATCTGTTTTTTAATTTTAATTATATATTTTTTTTATTAAAAAAATTATATGGCAAATTGCATGATAAAACAGGTGGCAAAAGATATATATTAATATTGTATATCTTTGAATAGTATATTATGCAGGTACTATTAGATAAGGTTAAACATTGATGTGGGTACTATTCAAGGATGGCTACTATTTGAGGGCAGCTATTATTGATAACTTTAAAATGAAATAAATAAATTATTCAAACATTTACAGCACTTACTGTCTTTGTATGAATCAAAAAATACTATTTTGTATGAAATTACTGTAAAAACATGAATAATGTATAATTTATTAAATTAAAAATATAGTAATTTATAGTAATTTCTCTTCAAATACATAAACAGACAATTTTTGCAATAACATTTTTTATAATTAACTGAAGGTACTATTTAAAGGTGGGTACTATTCTTAAGGGTACAAGTAGGGTTTGGGTATTATTCAAGAGCATCTATCATTCAGGGTAGAAGCCATTCATTATGGCAGTATTATTGACTGTATATTAATTTTTAAATATCTTTTAGAAATTTGATATTACCCATGGTTTATACTAAATTTATAAATGACTACTTTGTGAAATAAACATAAAGACAAAATTTGATTATACTCATAATAATATTTAATAAACTAAATCATATATATTATTTATCATAAAATTTATTTATAATGCAACTAACTGCACTACTATTTTTGGTAAGAATTTTTTTTTGTATGATGGTCATTTATAAGAAAAATATTGTGGTTTTTTTTCATTATTTATCCAACAATTTTTTTCCTAATATCAGGGTTACAATATCTAGCAACTTTATATTTCATTTTATAAAGGTAGAGACAATGTCAATATTTCATGTATATAATAAATGAACTTAGTCATCTACAACATCCCACTAATCCTTAATTAGTCATATTATAGTGCATACATTGGATTACACCCCGTTCACTACAAACACC
>JAYRBW010022264.1:0-12625 GCA_036023295.1 Invenusta paracnida
CACTGAAGACAATTAATACTGACTGCAATTTTCCTGATCGGACATCTGGAAGAATTGCTTGAGGTAACCACATAGTATAAAAAGGTTTCGAGACTCTTTAAGAACTAGAAGAAGAAGCAGCTGACAAAAATTACAGTTACTGAAAGACATATAGCTTTAAAATAGCTCTAACTTTTTATTTAAAAGATATAGGTATAGATCCTCGAAAGATATGTGTCGAAAATATTTTTTAATTGTACCGTTATCCCAGAGATCAACAAAGACACAAGGAAAATTTCAAAACTCAACTGAGCGCGATCTCTTGTGGCATGGTACCAGATTTTTTACCGAGCCGTTGTGATATTCTAGAGCATGAACATGAACTGTCAAAAGATAGGCCAGGTGGACTACAATAACCAAAGATACTGAATGACAAGATCTATACTGGCAATTTTTTACACTAATCTGAGAAAAATAAAATGGCAGCCTCCATTATAAAATTCAATGATTGCTTTTTTACTACTGGTAGTAGTAGAAAAATGATTATTTCATTTTTTAGAAAATATTGGAAATTCACTTTTTAAATATATTTACTATCTTATAGTTTAAAAAGAACGCAACACAGACGTTTATTAAATATAATCATATTACAATCATAATGGTATTATTATGAAAAACCTATAGTATGATAACTTATTAACCAACAATGATTATCAGATTGGTTATAATCGCAATTATTTGTTAAATTAGTTATCGTTACAGAATTTACAATATATAGATACCTATATATATGAGAGAAGCATTAATTTAAAAAGAGTATTTATATGAAAGTAGAACATATTCAATCAAAACATGACAGTAGTATCGAGGCATGCATTATGTATTTATATATGGCTAAAAATGTATATATTGATATAGTTATCCGAGAAATATTGAACTAGTTAAAAATGGCATGAGATGATAATTATCTAAAAAATAAATAAATCACATTATAGGTATATAAAGTGTAATTTAGTATGGTTTTGCAGCAGTTATATTCATCCCCACCTCTGCGGGCGAGGCGGGGATGAAAATTTCGAAATTAGCCGCCTAAATTGTAACTGACAAATTATAGGTGAATTATAGGGAATAAGCTCTCGGCCAAAGATGTTATAGATGGAAATTGTAATCTCATCAATGTCAAGGCAGGAGAGGGGGTTAAAATGCGGCTGAACAAATTTTACTGCGCGAGTTTCTCCGTGGCGAGCCCCCTCATTATGCCCACTACGAGCAACTATTGAGAGTAAGAATACCCAACAATATGTAGCACTTTTATGTGCGTACCATGCTAACGTAGCAGGGTAAAATAAAAAAAACTTGATTCTGGCAGGACCATTTTGAGTGGGAAAGCAATCGGGCGTGCACCTTTCCCCTTTTTATAGCCTGTTGAGTCTAAATATCAGCTGTAGATACATTTTCCAGCCCTAAATTCTGCTGACTCCTGCGAATATGGGTGGGTGATTTTTAACCTGATATTTACAATATTACCTTGTGGGAGGAGCAGATAAAATTGTAGACTTTCAACATAAACGCTGGGCGTCGTCATCATCAAGGATCACATAGCGGAGTAAAACCAGCTCAGCAGTGTGCTCCACCTGCGATAAGTGTCTGAGTTCTGCGCAGTGTAGCCAGAATATTTGCCTGAAATTTCCAAATGAAGACTGTTTGTATCCGTATACACCACTCACTCGCGCCAGTTTGGTAGATAATGAATGATTATGATATACGAAATAATGGAGCTCCGCATACTCTAAAAAGATTCATTGTCACTATTTTTAGGAGGAGCCGTCGTGTCCCACAATAATCGTCGGCGAATGTTTTAAAGGAATTTGTTTAATAGTCATGCGCAGGAGAGTTTCGTAGTCAAAAGTTTTATTCTGCTTCGGAAGGTCGTTTTAGCTTAGGCCGTGGCAATATTGTGCAGGATTAAAAAACGCTAATATATCTTTAAGCAGGCAATATAAATTATATATATGGCTAATAATAAAGTTGATGTCAGTAATGATAAGGGCAATTTTGGCTGTGTCTGAATGATGTCTTTCAATGTATATAAAGCAGAAAGGTCCTGGTGTATTTTCAAAACACGATGCGACACTCGATAGGCATTTCTTCATGCTAGCTGACAGGCATAGGTATAAAAAAGCCACGATAAGTAGAAGGGATTATTAATAGTAATTATTA
The DNA here is from genome assembly GCA_036023295.1 of Invenusta paracnida. Lineage (NCBI taxonomy): Eukaryota > Metazoa > Platyhelminthes > Proseriata > Coelogynoporidae > Invenusta > Invenusta paracnida. Next base: position 2,200 of record JAYRBW010022264.1, read on the forward strand.
TTAGTAATATAAAATGTTTTAAACCAATAAATTTTATCTGGTCGAAATAATCATACAGTTAATAAAGTATAATAAAGAATTTAATTATTTATTTTCTTATAGAATAAGATATGTTGAGAAAGTGGACTTTTAACCATTCAACCATTCAACAAAATTCACACATCATAGCGCGATGTTTGTTTTTTCTTTTCACCAAACAAAAATTTGTGCTGCACGCGTCTATTGCTCATTTTACTTCTCCGATACTGGTGAATACCAAAGTTAAAAAAATCACGAAAATAATCGGAAAATTCCCAATTACTTGTTTATGAATACCACCCCTGAAGATAAAATTTCATATAATATTTCCAACAATAATACGTCCTGTTTCAATGAATCTAATAAACAGATGACTTGATAGCTTAACTTCGGTTATAGAAGCATTAAGCTTCTAGCCCATCATGTCGTCACGCTCTCTCGGGGATTCTTGGAATCAGGTCAACGCCGCCTTTCAAACTGGGACATTTAAGAGGTAGATTCGAACTGCATAAAAATCGGTTTATTTTTTACTTGTTTTATTTTGTTTTATTGCAAAAGCAAATATTGTCCTCATAATTAAAATGTGACTTAATTATATAAAAGTAAACCTAGGTATATAACCCCCCCACCTTCTTACTCTATGGTCGGACCATTGATGACTAGTTCGAAAGCTCATTATTCAATGAGTTTGACCGGTTTCTAAATATTAAAAAGGCTCGGACTACCCCTCATTATCATTAAAGCAACGCGGGCATATGTGGCCGTTTTACTAACGTCTGATTGTTGAAGAATAAATTTTGCTGTCTTATATACCGAGCGGGACCGCGAGACCGCGACAATAATTGGGACCTTTCCATGGTTCTTTGTCTACTGGATTACAGGAGCAGCCGACACAAGTCAACAGGATACTAAAGTAAAACTCGTTGTTGATGTTAGATAGGTGTATTCAACAATGAAGATACAATATTATCTGCAAAGATAATATAACATCAATATAATATAAGATAATATAACAATAGAAACATACTAGAAACATAATAGAAACAGAGTGATAATGTTAACAATGTTAAAGATGATGTCACTATGTTGATAATAATAATTTCACTATGTTGAATGTCACTAATAATGATAATATTAAAATGGAGACGTACGATAATGTTACATCCCCCCCGTCCGATGATACACAAGGAAGGGTGGAACAGAGGATTCATTTGTTTACCCATTGACCGGATTCTGGATCATAGAATTTTAGTGGTCGTTTTGTCACTGAGAACATCTGTTGGCCAGTATATCAGTGGCCTTGGATGTTGGAGAAGGAGTAATTTCTTCTGTCACCGAGTCTGTGTCCATAGTGTCATTTATGTGAGGTTCTACGACATCGGGTTGTTGTGGTGATATCTTAGGCCCTGTACCTTTTCAATGATTAGTTGATGGTGGCGTGGAGACTTAGTGGAGATGGATGGAAGACTTTGCCAGTGTAGATTTCTCATTTGGTGGATTAATGATTACCTTAGGTTCTGACGTGATAGGCAATGCAGGCTTGATTGGCATGATTGTTTGATAAGGTGGGGTATAAGCCCGTAGGAAGCGACGGTTTCTGCGGGTCATCCTACCGGATCCATCCACTTTGATGAAGTATTGGTCATGACCAAGTTGTTCCATCACAATACCAGAACGGACCCATTTCCCTGGATAATTTCCGAATTGATTTTGGATGAACACACGTTCACCAATTGCAAGTGGGCGTAAGGGGCGGGAGTGTTCTTTTAAAGTTTCTGTCGTCCTTGTCATTCTAGTGCGAAGTGCGTCTTCTTTAGCAGCCCATGCTTGGCGCCAAAGTGGTCTGATATGTGGGTTGGAGTATTTCTCTAAACGATTTACAAATGCAAATGCATCGCGCAGTGGATGGCCAAAAATTAATTCTGCTGGAGAAACATTGCAGTCAGGATCAGGAGTATTTCTATATTGCAGCATAGCATGTAAGAATTTATCATGATCGAGGCTACCAGTTGGTCCCGTATTTGTCATTAGAAGACGTTTAGCTGTCTTAACTGCGATTTCTGCTCGACCATTAGATTAGGGGAAATGAGCACAGGACATGCGATGATGAATAGCCCAACGTTTCAGGAAGTCTTGAGTGAATGCTGCTGAGAATTCAGGCCCACCATCACTTGACATTTCAGTTGGAACTCTAAAGGTTGCAAAGAAGTTGCGCAGTTGGCGAACCAGGCCAGAAGCACTGCTAAGTCAGTACCACTATTGGACCCAAGAACCTACCCAGATAGGCGATCTTCAATTACAAGATAGTGACGTTCACCATAGTTAAAAAAATCGGCAAAGATGGCTTCAAAAGGTGTTTGTGAGGGAGAGGTTGGAATAGGAGGGGTTGCAGCTTGAGATAGGGCGTTTCGATTGCAGGCGGTACAGTTATGCCGAGTGTCACTTATGTCTTTGGACATCCCTGAACAGAAAACCACCATACGAGCACGTTGTTCCATTGTAGATATACCCTGATGTGCTGGAGGACCCGTTGACGGACTGACATTGGATGACAACTCTGTCTTCATAAAGGATGACACCATCCTGTACATAAAGGGCATCCCTGATTTGCCAGAATTGCGATAAGGTTGCATCACTGGATATATGATTCTTGAAACCATCTCCAATGAGCTGCAGTAAGTTTCCAGAGGAGAGGAATCCTTGGGGAGCTCTAGTGTAACGCTAACGACCAAAAAGAGTTATGAAGTCGTTAAATGACAATCAGACTCACGTAATGAAACACTATGGTACCCATTCCAGGCATCTGTCACTGCCTTCCAGGTATTCTGAGGAATGCGTCTGACTAGATGGAAAGACGATTCGGATGCGAAAGTTTCACGCTTGCAAAATTTATTTAGTGGTGATAAATAAACTTTTCTGCGTGTTGAACCATCATGTTTGCGAGTGACGACCATACGATGGCACCATGTGACAGGTTCGGCATAAGGGACTCGCTCAATGACTCCCAGAGCTTCATCTCTGAGAAGCTTAGGAGACACGTTTTGCCAATGAAGAGGAATATCAGCAAGTTTGTGGCATGTGGTCTGGGCACTTGGTGTGGCCGATGGGTCAATATGAATCTCGACTGGTGGACCCACCATGCAAGGAAGGATATGATGAGGGCAAGTATTAAAAGTAGAAGTAGAGTACCGGTCTAGAATCCAGTCTCTCATCTTCTCTTTATTCTCAGGGGTGCATGGAAAAGGAAGAGTTGCCGAGCGAGTGGGAGTCACAGTGCGTTGTGGGCAGGAGCATGAGGTTCCATCAGATGAGTGGCATCCATCATTGATCTCACGTGTGACATTGATAGAAGGTGGCTGGTTGACTTTGGTTTCAATATATTCTGGGTTAGGAAAGCATTCTGATAAAATGCCAAGATTGAGCAAAGTATCATATGAGAGGTACATTGCCTGGACAGAGGAGCTGACATATATCATAGTTTGGCATGTGACCATGTCTCCATTCCGTGATGTGAATTGGATTTTAGCAAAGAAAGCTCCTTCAATGGATATCGGAGATCGATTTGCTGCTGCCAGACCAAGTGTGACAGGGGACAGGTCAGATTTAGAGAATCCATGTTTTAGGAAATCAGATAGAGACCATAGGTCAGATTGAGCCCCAGTATCTGCGATGGCTGAGATTTCTGCGCATTTTGCAGGTGGTAGTGCTGATTTTTGCTGAGCTGAGTTAACCATAGATATTTTGATGTGTATCATTGGGTGGGAGCGAAGTCGTGCTCGCTTCCATTCACCAGCGGTAAAGATGTGATGATCTAAGAAAACAGCATTATTAACTCCATGTTTGTGGTCAACGGAACTATCAGAGGTTTCAAGAGCAGATACTTGGGAGACTGGCTCCATTTCTACTGCATGGTGTGTGGATTGAAAATCGGACTGTAACTTTGATGGTCCTTTATTTCTCCGACGAGTTCTGTAGCATTCAATGCAGACTTGGTGTGCTTTTTTGTTCCATCCACGAGTGCCTTCGCTAAACAGATGATACATTTTTTTACAATCTGGGCAAGGTGCTTGTTTTGAATAATCACTTTGTGATGGGAAGGTCATGTTGGGCGGTGGTGGAGCAGTCCTTTGACGTCTAAAGGAAGATATAGCTGACATAGTTGAAGATGGCAAAGCGTTGCGTGCCATTTCTTTATTTTCAACAAGGGCTATAACCTCATTTATGGGTGTCTCAAGGATATTACGAGCACCAATCACTTCACGACGGATGTCAGAGTCTGTGATCCCACTGAGGAGAACATCACGGATGACATGGTCTGTGTAGTCAACATTTTCTCCACAGTTACATTGAGCTGCAAAGGCACCAGTTTCAGCTTTACCACGAATTCTCGCCGCGAATGTACGAAAAGATTCATCTCTGGCTTGGTTAAGTTGGAGGAGTTCAGTTCGAAGGACTCCGATTGCAACAGGTATGACTGCCATATCTCGCATTGATTTAAGGAGGTTTGGCAGGGTCTGTGATGTAGCATTGGGGTTAGCTTTCAGGAGACTGTCACCAAGGGTGGCTCCAGCACATTGGAAGAGTTGTGAGGGTGCCATTCTGTCATCAATGCAATGTAAAAGCAAAAAGAACTGTGGGGAATCAGTCTGCCAGTAAGTATTAATTTATAAACTCGAAATTGTCCGATAACATTGTTATTCACATAGAAATGAATAATGTTTTAATTTAATGTCATAATATATATCCATTTCTATGGTTATTCATATTTCAATATACCTACCACATAGGGCTATATGTATTTGTCTTTCAGAAAAAGTGTGGGCATTAAATGAAGGAACCTCGACTTCCAGTAAGTAAATATTTTTGTTTTAATATCAACAGACATTTTTCTAATAAATCGATCAATACCATACTTACATTTCCAGATGGTGCTGGGTACGGTCGTGAAAAAGAAGAAAACCTTTTCTGTTGTATTCATTGTGGTGAGAACTATGAGGATTCAAAGGAAAAGGAGGTTTGGATACAGTGCCAGAAATGCAAGAATTGGGCCCATTTACTGTGTTCAAATGTTGACAGCTCATATTTTGTATGCGAATTCTGCACAACATAAACAACTGATTGACTGTTATCTAATATTTTGTATTTGTGTCTACAATACTCTATTAAATTGTCCCAATTTTCCCCATCTGACGACCCAGTTGACCCCGTAGGTGTCTCAAATTACCCCTGTTGTACAAGTATTTTAAAATATATTATATATTGTCATTTATAATTCTAAAGTGAAAAATAAACATATGTACTATTATTGCGAAAATAGATTTTTTTAAATTTATATAAAGAACCTACATATACCATTAAAGCTATAAAAAAATTTTAAAGTAGTTTTTAGGTGTTTAAAAAAATATTGTCCCAGTTTGCCCCGGTCTCCCCGACCTATACCTAATTAAAAGTATTACTTGTAAAATTTAATTCTCTACTGACACGATCTCACTACAATATATCCTCAACACTGCCTCCGTTTGCTTGTTTTTACTATGGTACAACTCGTTTGAAGTACCTATACCTACCCCGAGGATAACGTTATTTTGTTTAAATCACTATATAATTAAACTCGGATATATATATATATATATAATTATATAGCATTTCGTTGTTCGCGACCTACCCCCACATTACTGGTTCCTCTTCGTATAAAGATATTAGCCGTTTAATTTCTTTTTTATTCAATAATTATTTATTTCTAATTTAAAAAATAATAATAGTAATGCGCAATAAAACATTTGAAGTAAAACTTGAACAGGTTCAGTATTTCCAAAACGTCAAATTGAACAGAACATTGTACAACTTTATTATAATATGCAACTAGAGTTGTATGAAAAAAGTATAGTGTGGACAGTATCAATTTTTAAATACGATTTTTAATACAATTTTAAATACGACCCACCTAACATAAACAAATAAGCTTTTACATAAACATTAGTAGGTATAGGTACAACTCAATCCTATTTAAAGCTCTTCAATCTGCTTGGGCTTCTTTCATTCTTGGCTTGTTTCCCCCTAACAACTCAGTCGTTGCTATTCAAACCAACCAACCAAATTTTTTGAGAACATTCACCTTTTCCTCCCTCTACCCAGAGATACCGTCTCTGCTCTATACCCTCCCTTATAGGTCGGTATATTCGAAGATCGATAAAACTGTTTACTTGCGTTATTAAAAAATAATTTTACGTAGTTCATACAGTGACAATAGCTGAACATTATATCTCATATACCTATATATTTCTACTCAACGCGCGTCTATTGCAAAGATACTTGTGAAGTTGTATAAACACAACTATAAATTACGTGGTGTTGAATATTGAACTCATCGGTATTTTTTGTTTGTTGATAAAAGCTTTTCAATTTTGATTCATAAAATGGTTGATCGAAGAAATTTGGTTATTTATATTTTTTGTGCAATTGTTCTGGCTGCTATGTTCTACGTCATGGTCCATTCTAACAGTAAGTTTTTCCTTTCTTCATATTAATATATAATTATTTCTAAATAAAAATATTCTATGTAGGTATGTTTTTGTCTTTATTACAAATTGTCACATCTGAATAATATCGTAGTTTATAAATTTTTCTCCTAAATCTAAAACAAATATTTCCAGTTTGTTGCTATTAATATATGAATCTTGCGTTTTACAAGAGCAAATAATTTCACATATCTTAATGTGAAATTATTTGCAGTTTTTTTCAGTATATTTTATTTATGTTATTCTCTTTATCTGTTATAACAGAATAAAGAGAATAACAGAAACATTATATATATATTCATATGTATGGATGTAGGTATAGGTATATTTATTTATTTCAATTTTTTATTATATTTTTCACCTTATAGTAGTTGAAGTAGGTATATATAAATTCTTCTAAAACAAGTCTGTACCAATACCTAAACGATTATGAGATTGTGAAACAAACAGCATAACACGGAAGCTTATACCTATAATTGTTTTCGAATTTAATTCTTTTCAATATAAGTATTTCAATATTAGGGAAGCTGTCATAAGTACATATATTATATCACAAATTTTTTATTTTAAAACTTTCTAAGCACATAAGTTAGATACTCAAACAATTAACAAAATAGATTGTATATTATACCTATATTATGAAAAATCCATCCAATAGTGTGTAATTGTATCAATCTAATGCCACTAAATATACGAATGCAGGACAATCTAAACTAAGAAGACGAAGAAAAAAACAATAATGATATAAAATACTATAAGGTCGTTTGAGTGTTTGTGCAATTAAGTACATATATGATACGAGGTATTTGGTTTCCATATATGGGGTCTATATTTAATCTCTATAAGTATAGGTAGTTAAATTGGTTAAATACGTGTAGGTATCTAAACTTTAGGTGGCATTAAGTAAGAAAAGGTGGTGATTCCTATTTAATCTTTTCAGATACCTAAACTTAAAGATCTGTCTAGTTTAAATAGGTCCTGCTTTTTAAATGCTTTGCTTTTAGGTTGTAATTGAAACATAAATAATTTGTATTAAATGTACATATATACTTCAATCAAGAATATTGTGATATTTTTAATTGATAGTTTTACGACGAAACATTACAAAATTATATCCACGAAAAATGATATATAATATATGGTATAGTAGGTATAATATATATAGTAAGGAAGTATAGGTAAGGTAAGGTGTACACACCTTGAAGTTGTAGAGGGTGTGTTGCATAAAAGCGGCATGATATAAACGCTCACAGTGATAAGCGCGGCAAAATAATAGGTTTGCGATAATAGGAGAACTTACGGCGATTGAAGGTCTATCCGGGTCTAGGGGGTTAACCCCATAGAGTAAGGATAGACAGAGGTTCAACTCCTGTAAAACGAATCTATGCATTTAAAATTTATATTTGTACTGACTAAGTTTAATATTCTCTATTCAATGGTAATCATTTTAAATAGCTAAAAATTGTTCTTCAATAAATTTGGTTATTCACTACTCATTCCCTACACCTAAATATAGTAGTAGAAATATTTAAATACTATTTTTATCATTTTAATAATTATTTATTATATTATATATACTGGTAAGAGAAAACCAAAAGTCATCGTGCTTTTATTATAAAATGGTAATACATGTGATTTAGTCACATATATAATTTGTAGGTAATACAATACATAGTATTACTATATAAGTATTTATATATGCAATACAAAACCATGTTGTGAAAATAATACTATGTATGTAGAAAGTAGATTGAATAGAAAGTAGATTAAATAGAAAAAAACTTAATTTTACATCATGCTGCTAATTATATTACACATGTACAGTACAATTTTCTATATAATCGAATAATCGATATTAGACACTCATGGGTTTTATTAGAAAAAAGTATAAATTGTACAAGGAGAGCTAAAGGAACCAATAGAAATTCGTACCTATTTTGTGATAAAATAGATAGGCATAAAAACATACTTTTTATAATTTTGCAAGGTATAAATTTGTAAGATTTAGGTACTGCTGGAGTGTAATTTATGTATGCAAATCGAATGTTAAAATTGGTTTCTTGTTTAAAAATCATAATACATATTGGAATAAACTATGTTTTCTGGTATAATGAGTGAATGCAAAAGAACACCTTTAATTATCGATAATATCATATTTGAAACCCATTTCAATTTGTGCTTGAAACTTTGGGTTATTTTACTTTACAAGGAAGTTAATACGATTTAAAACAGGATGCAATAACATTGCTAAAGATGAAAAATATCGATTGTATGTAGATTGAATGTAGGTATGTATGTATATAGCTATACTACTAGGTTCTGTCGTAAAATATGCTAATTGAAATTGTTGCTATGAATGGTACTAATGTATACCGTAAAATGGGATGTTATTGTACTAATTTCTTCATCTTTTTCAAAGATTGTTGACGGTGAGATTTTAGTTTTTCGTTGAACCGAGTACAATACACAGATATATAAAATTTTGTGAATGCATTGAGGAATTTACATTGAAGCGATGCACGACACTTTTCATGAACGAAGTCAAAATGAAATAAATGTGATATTTCTGAATGGTTAACAATAATGGTCGAAATATTGTCTAAATGTGCCACTTGTTCTAATAAAGTAAATGTTAATTGTTGCATTTTTACCACATCGTTCACTACTGCATCGACAGGTTCTTTGAGGGAACATCCCGAATAGCACTTCTCTCGAATGAACGGTGTAATGATGGTGGGTGAAATTAGAGAATCCGTGCATTCTACACAATCCGTGAATCTGTTGATTCCATAGCCTGTTACATAGGCAAACGCCTCGCGATGCACCGTCGAAGTCGATGGAGATTGAGGGTCAAACTGAGTAAGATTGACAGGGATTGGTGTAACAGGGTCGACGTCCGATACTGGTGCAATCACAAAGAGAGCAGAAGGTAGTGTTGGCAAAAGAAAGTGGACCTCAAAATCCTCACAGTTCTTGTTTTGGAGGAGGATGTCATTAGTTCATTGCAGCTTTTAGCACGTAAAGCGGATCGCGCTTGAACTACAGTTGAATTGTCGTTGAAGCCGCCTCGTTTACGCATCGCCGAGAAGATATTCTGAGAAAACGAAAACGAAATATTTAATATGTAAATTCAATAATAACGAGAAAAAAATCTAATTATTTGAATTATAAATAAGGAGCAATCTTTAAATTTTCAATGTAAAAGTATTTGAAAAATTTGACCAGGGGTTACCCATATTTTGAAATTGATTCTCCAAATATGAAAAGATTTTTTTGAAAAAGAAGCTATCTCGAAAAAAGCAATGACAACAGTGTTCAAAATAAGCAGACAATGCCTTCTGTTATTAAAATGGTAACTGTTGACTATTTTATATAAATAAGAAGCAATCTTTAAATTTTCAATGTAAAAAGTATTTGAAAATTTGACCAGGGGTTCCCCCATATATCTAAAATTGATGTTCCAAATATAAAAAGTTTTTTTCTGTAAAATAATCTATCTCTAAAACAGCAATGACAACTGTGTTCAAAATAAGCAGGCAATGCCTTCTGTTAACAAAAAAGGTAAATTTTGACTATTTTATATTTAATAAGAAGCAATCTTTAAATTTTCAATGTAAAAAGTATTTGAAAAATTTGACCAAAGGTTCCCCCATACTTTTGAAATTGATGTTCCAAATATAAAAAGATTTTTTTGAAAAAGAAGCTATCTCTAAAATAGCAATGACAACAGTGTTCAAAATAAGCAGGCAATGCCTTCTGTTATCAAAAAATGTAAATTTTGACTATTTTATATAAATAAGAAGCAATCTTTATATTTTCAATGTAAAAAGTATTTGAAAAATTTGACCAGAGGTTCCCCCATATTTTTGAAATTGATGTTCCAAATATGA
>JAYRBW010022275.1:0-12625 GCA_036023295.1 Invenusta paracnida
GAATAACCAATGATTTTCCATAGACATTTGATGAATATACTATAAAATCAATTTGTATGATATAAAAACGCCGTTTTCATCGACACACCCTATATCTTCATTAAAACAGGTCTAATAGTAAGTTTCCTATTGTAAGAAATTATATAGTCTTATATGGAAATTCTATATTAATATTATCAAATACTCCTTTTTTACGCCTACCAAAACCGATTCGATAGCGGCAATATTAGAGCATTTTGATTGGCTGTTCGTCGATGACAGCTTTTTGTCGACTACACATTTTTAGACACGTGCTTCGTCCAGCTATGTATTGAAGTCCTGTGGGCCATGTCACATATACCTCCGTTCACCAGACTAAAAGAAAGAATGAACAGATACGCGCGTCCCTATAATAGGTACCTATATTTCTTCTCATGCGTTATTGGTTGAGGTCGTACTTACTAGATGGTGATTGGCTTGGAAGCTTGACAAAATACTTATCCATATATGATTAAAGAACTAATTATATTATGCTTCGCCTGTTTGTTGATACCTACTGACGTTAATGCTATACTGTTAACTAGATGCAGAAGTATGTTTTAAGTCAGGTATGTACCTACGGCGGAACACCCCAAGTGACATAGTTTACACAGATACTTTAAGAATAATTTTAAATAATTGTTTTGAAGTATTTTTTTTACTTTGTAGAACTCTTTATAAGCTGAATGCCTCGCAATTTATTATTGGACGTAGGTAGGTGCGTGCCAGCACATTTGAAAGAAATCCTCTAAACTAATATTTACTTTATTAAGAATCGAAATTGGAAAATATTTGTAGATATTTAAAATCCCAATTTCCTTGGAGCCTTCTTTTTTCCACCTTCCCCACTTTATAGAAAGGATGTCAGACTCCCAGTGCAGCTCCAGAGAGCCATGGCTGCCGAAGCTGAGGCATCAAGAGAAGCTAGGGCCAAAGTAAGTCACATCGAGGTCAATCTTCGCTCGCACGTCCAATGAATCTTTTGCCAAGAGGATTGTATATCTATCGAGGAATTTTTCATTACACAACATTACAATTCCTGCATTAACAGTAGACTATTTCTCTTTTACATTTAAGTAACAGTTACGAAATAGTGTTAAATGAAATGTTGTGATGGAATTTGTCATTAATTATTTGTGATTATACAGATAAAAACCATATACTATTACAAGTAGTACAATATTCATACACTATATTTATAAAATATTTATTGTCAAATATTATTTGATACATAAAAAATATTTTAGGTGTAACATAAATAACTATTATTTTTATTTTTATTATTATTACCTTAGTAAAATACTTTTTTTGTTATTTGAATCCATATTCTCAATATTTATGCCCCGCACCTTTAAGTTTCTTTTTATGATAGAATATTGTCTGTTCGCAATATTCCTTCTTTACTGCCTCATTTGTAAGATTTAATAATTAATCATAAATACATTTTATTTGTAATTTTATTAAGTAAAATGCTCATTCACATATAAATTTTTCAATTCGTAAGTTTCATTCAACAATAAATATAAAAATTGTCCATTAAACGGTGACTTCTTCTCCGTATGCCCGCCAGTATTTCACACTGTCCTATCATATTTTCCTCCCTTCAACCAATCAGGTTATCGCTGCTGAGGGGGAGCAGAATGCTTCCCACGCCCTGCGAGAAGCCAGCGAAGTTCTCAATAGGTGCCCAACAGCTCTCCAACTCCGATTCCTTCAGACACTCACGAGTATTTCGGCAGAGAAGAATTCAACTGTCATCTTTCCTCTCCCTCTTGAGTTTCTTTCACGAATCATGTCCAGACATAAGTGACAAACAATGTCTTCATATTCTTCTCTTCTCTTCTCTTCTCTTCTCTTCTCTTCTCTTCTCATCACGTCACCTTCTTTCTTATCTCGCAGAGTTGTCTGGCAGTTTATGTCAACACACATTAATGTTTCTGTTTTTTGCACAACATTTCTTTCTAAAAAAGTTAATAATGTTTATTTGAGCCTAAAAGGTAAATTACAAAACGCATTTATTGACCATTAAGTGCACAAAAAGAATAAATCGTCTGGCCCTGTCAGTAAATTACATATATTCAAAAATAAAAGGAAACCAGTGTCTTTCGGAGAGATCCGGTTTCTGAGAAGAATTTAACTCATAGAAGTGCAGTTGCTAAATAATTTAAAAGAATTATTATAATTTGTGGATCGATCATATACCTACTTAACGCTACATCGCACAAACCTGTATTTACGTATTATCCCTCAATGTATTCAGAATAAATTAGTATACTTGTAAATCAATGCTGTTAATTAACATTTGTTTTTTGATAAAAGTTAAAAGATTATGGATAAAATGTTGCACTCTTGTTTTTCATTAATATAAATCCAATCCAGGTTTTAAATACTTTTGAAAGTACTTTTTTGTAAACAAAACACATTATAAGTTTACCTACTACTTATCAAAACTCCAGTAGTAATAATATTTATGCTTCAATTTCCAAATGTAAACAACTCTGATCTACTTTATAGCTTACTTTATTGATATTTTAGATCAATTATACAGCTACTCCATTTACTTATCCCATTTTCACTCAAAAATCAATCTTTAACTTGCACTAAAAATCTTGTATAATTTTTTCCTGACCTCGGATCGCTTAGCTTTTACTATTATATGTCAATTTATCTAATCTAGACAGTGATAGCGTTTATGCTCTATTAGACAGTGTGGACAGTGACAATGAGGATGATATCGATAATCTAATGAATGACTCAGACACAGAATTTATCGATGTTCAACCTGCAACACCCCAACCCTCACCATCGTTACCTTCAACTTCAATTCTCATCCCAGAAGCCACGTGCACACTACTCCATCTTCTGACACAGTGCAGGACAGTAGAATTTGTGATTGAAAGTGGAATAGCAAAAAACGTCCAATAGTAAAGGCTGTATGTCAATTGAAAGGGGCTGTTAGTTTGAACATTGACGAGTGTATAATTGCTTTGGATATATTCCATAATGTCACAGAATGGAATACCTTGTGTCAAATTCTCGTTGATGAATCCAATCGATATGCTCAGCAAAGTGGTCGACAATTTACAACAACACTAGAATAAATAACTGCTTTTTAATTTCATTATGTCGATCAATAACTTACCTTGTATTGAGGACTACTGGTCTACCAGCTCCTATATTAGTAATGAAGGAATTAAACGCACCATGACAAGGGACAGGTTCAAAGAGAGGCTTCGAAATTTGCACTTTTCCGACTACTCACAGCAAAATAACATTGACAAAGCTGCTAAAATACGCCTCGTTATCAATCATCTAAATTCTGAATATCAGTCTGCCCTTGAAAACACGCCTTCACAAAGTATAGATGAACACATGTAGTGCAAGTTCAAGGGTCACTCGGGAATGAAACAATATATCAAAACCAAACCAATCAAATGGGGTTTTAAATGCGCGCCAAATTTAAATTTAAAAGTGCGTGGGAATTTCAAACACACGCAAAGGAACACGCGCGTCCGTTCAAATTTCAAAATATTTGTTTTAAAATATAGCTAATACTATTTTTCTTTCGTCATCTCCCCTTTCAGAGCTGTAACACTTTTGGCAACAAATGTTGAAGGAGCTAATGCCATATCATCAGTTCAGCGTCGTAGCAAAGGATCACACACAAAAGAAGCGATGCAATGTCTCAAATCTCATCAAGCAGTACAATGCAGGAATGGGTGGAGTGGATCTTTCTGATCAGTTGAAGAGCACATATTCGTTGGATAGAAGGTCTAAATTTAGATTTTACTTACGTACCTTCTTCGATCTTAATTCCAGCTTAATTCACAACAAAATTTACACTGAAAGAAAGTTTCGCAGCAGATTGAGGGCATCGCCATCAACAACAAAGTCAGCGAAACGACAGTGTTTTGGTGTTCGACCACAAGCTGCCGGACATCTGCCTGTATTTCAAGAAACCCGAAAGCGATGTGCAAGGTGCCTTCTAGAGAAGAAGGACAATAAGACATTTGTTGTTTGTTCGCTCTGTAACATACCTCTTTTCATGCAGAAAGAACGTAACTATTTTTTATTATATCATGCAGAATAATTCTCTTATTCAGAATTGCATTTGACTGTTTATATCTCATATGTGTGTGTTACATGTATCTGTCTTACACATACTGTCTCATGTATAATATGTAGTCTAAATTGCTTTAGTAATTCACATAATAAAATCTCATTTATGGAAACTGTTATTTCTGCCATTTCAATACCCACATCTTTACCGGCGACTGGGTCACTGGTGACCCATAACATAATTATATATAAGCATATAGGTACTAACAAATTTGGATATGAAATTTTATTACAACTAAAGAAGAGTAAAATTATGTTAAAATAATAAGAATATGTTAACCCCCTATATTGTCGCCGTCAAAGGGAAAATTTAAAAGTAGCACCATCAATTATAAAATAGCATAATATGAATCCCAATATATCCAAGTTTTAAAAACAAATACCTCAAATTATTTATTTAAATGAACTTCCTTAATTTTCGTGTTTCTATAAGGCATACTTTTAACGTTATTTACTAACATATTTTTATACTAAAATTGCTTTTATGAAACATTTTCTAGTTTGAAATACATGTCAAAGTGTTCTATGCATGTAGAAATTTCCAATTTTAATTTTGTTGTTCACCAACTCTTATACTTAGTAAGAAACAACTTCACGTTATGTCACTTATATACATAACAACAAATTGTTTTATGAGCAGTGTATGATGTCTTCCAAATTACTAATAATAGTTTAAAATAATAGTAAATGCTTGTATTAAATAATGTGCGCGAGAAAATTCCAGTGCTTATAAATATGTTTTGTGACAACAATTGAATCATAACAATTCTGCTCACGTCACGTTACAGAATTGCGACTATTTGTTATATTTTAGCGACAAATGTTTTTCCAATTCATTTTTTATTGGGCTCAGATATGTTTGATGGGAAAAACTTCTATTTCACTAAATAGTAGTAACGATTTGCACATTAATCATTTCTAGATTGAAACTGTGCATGTTATCAATCTTTAAAGCAACCACTGTACTATAAATATTGATAACATATTTTTTTACATCTCACTGTTGCTTTCTGACAGGCCAAAATGCTTTTCAATAATTTGATACTCTTATCAATGTTTGACCGTGAAGATCAATTTATAAAAGACTTTTACACTATGAGGGAATTTATACTACTCACGTTACATTTTGCGACAATGTTACATTTTAGCGACAATGATCATTATTTTAGAATTTTATTAGACTTATAGGTATTTATTTGCAATCAAATTTAGAATTCAATAAGCGACTTTCATCCAGGGCATCAGCCAACACATACTTGTTATTTTTTTTAGCTAGCAAACCACTTTTCACTAAATGTAGACACGAATTTCCAGAGATGTAATTTTTGTTCTGAGTGTCCATCTTTCGGAGCTTCTTAAAACCCAATAGCTAATGGACGAATCGTTTAATTTTCGTCTCGTCCTCAATGTTTTCCCTTCTCTATGTTTCTACAATTACAGTTTTAAAAAGGAGTACATTATACGTCAATTAAAGCGTCTAAAGAAAATTTGTTTAAGTTTTTAAATTTTTGTGAATTTAAACTAGTTCCTAAGTATACCTGGGATAACAGCACTTATCAGTAATACTTCAAGGAAATGTCGCTATATGTAACGTGAGAAAGATTACCCATTCTATATTTTGTAAACTTCAAGTGTAAAGAAGCTTAAATGTGAAAATTTAACAAATAGTCACTACTAAATATATTACATAGCAAACAATTTTTCAAAAAACATTTATATAATAAATTTAGATTAGTTAGCTCTATCACTAAAAATGGTGATAGAAAGTGGCTAACTTAATATTAATTAAAGCACTATCAGTGGGATTCCTCACTGCATTATATTTCGTAATACACAATGAACTCAGTTGAACTTTCTATAATTCACACCACCTTTTCAGACTGTTTATAAATAGTAAAATCGCCTTTTGAGTGGTGAGAAGGGTTATAAGACAGTAGCATGCGTTGATTGGTTCGGTAAGACAAGATAATAGCTTGACGTCAGCGAGGAAGGTAAAAAGATTTATATTATAGAAGTCTATAGATAAAAAGCATGACTAGAGCTAGTCGCGTATTTTTGAAAAGAAAAATAAATAGCGTGTAGCTAGACATTGGTTTAAATCGGATAAACCACTTGTTACTATGAGTCAATATGGATTGCAAAACACTCCACTTCGCGTCGTGAATATATAATCCATAATTTACAGTAACTCTTGGTATCCTATACGTAAACATAATTATTTATGGCGACTCATAGACATTATAATTGCTCCGGACATTTACTTTCCTTGAAAATGAACTTTACAAAACTGAATAAGTACTTATAACGGAGAAAAAGGATCAATATTATATAAGCAATACTATATGTGTCGCTAAAAGTAACGTGAGCACGCCCATGAAAATTATAGTCTATAGTTATTTGACATAGCCACATTTCTTCAATAAATAGGATAATATTTGGGAATTACTAAAAGCATAAAGAAAAAAGTAAATATTAAATGCAGCAACAGCGATTATTTAAACCACATTTGTGCTCACGTTACATTTAGCGACAAATTGACATTTCTATGTATAAACGAACACAAATTTATTAAAACCAATGATATCTGAACTCTACTATATAAGTTCTAAAGGTTTATACAAACATCTTAGTCTTAAAAAACATTCTATTTCTTACAAAAGCTTTAAACCATTCCCCAAGAAATCATGTTTGTTCTCACCTTACATTCACAACATTTTATCTATTATATTAATGAAGAATAAATGCTTCTAATTCCTGCTAATAGTCAATCCTATATCATTTAAAGAGTTGTTTACTTACCATCACGCGAGTATATTCCACGTTGGAAAACAAGTGATTGCAAAATGTTGAATGCACCGTAGAAACCACAATAGGCAATTTAAAACAAGTCAATTTCTCCAACAGAGCCAATGAAATTTAGCGACATCATGACTCATTTAAATTATATTGAATACAGCATATCAAGCGCACAAAGGTTACTATATTTGGAAAACATCCAGTTGACGTTTTGAATTATAGAAATATTAATTATTTACGCCTTCTTACATAATTTAAATTTTAATTTAGACTCACGTTACACGTTGCTTGGCGACAAAAGAACGTTTTTAGAAATATACCCATATGCCTACTTATTGGAATCTATTTAACTGTTTTGTAAATATTTTCAATCAATAGATATGGTAGGATGTCATAATTATAATATATTTAGGTGCCTATTATGTGAATCAATGTGACTGTTTTGTAAATATTACTAACATTTACGTAAAGCTTAGGTACAATTTTACTCTCAATGTATTAATGAAACACAGGTAGATTGTACATTTGGGGTTGATATTAGCATGCATCTTGCATACTACGAGTGTACCTTTTAGCAAATAATAGAAGTGAAACTGAACTTAGATGAAACAAATAACTCACTCTATTTCATGTCTAATATCTTATGAAATAGCTAATAATACATTACAATTGCATGTTATGGTATTTATAAAAATATATACTATGTTTAAAAAAAATAGCTACTCTTATTAATTGTCACCTAACTGAAACCATGAAATAAGCAATTTCACAAAAAGCTTTCAATTATCTTTATCAATTGTCAAGTCCCATGTGCGTTATAAACTCATTTATTTAAATGTTTAATATATTTGAAGACCCTAAATTGTTTACTTTCATTTTGAGAAAATTATAAAATATTTTTTTACTTTTAACCACACAGGACAAACAATAATCTAATACATTGTGTCACTGATTACGCTCTAAGCTAGAAGAAAATACAAAACTATTTATAATGCAGTTAGTAATTGTCTTTTAATTTCACTTTGTCAGATATCCTGATTGTAAATAAATGCTGCCTAAACAATGACTCGGTGGGGCTATTATATGTTTGATCGCTTGCTTCTGATGTCCAGGATTGTGCAGCCAGATGAATGTAGCTAGATGATGCGGATTACCCGATAAAGTTTTTTTAACACGACGGGTGACTCTCATTTTACGATGAAATTTGTATAATATGGCGAACAACGATATTATCAATATTATTATCGATATCATTCTTTAACGAATCGTTCAATTTTCAATAAGAACAAGGATTTATGACGAACAAAATGTCTGTTAATGCATGTTGGATGAATTAAAACTTTGTAAATATGAAAGTACCATTATTGAACTAAAACGATAAATAGCTGATGACAATGTTAAAAATGTTCTGTTACCCGACTAAATCTATTTTATATAATCCAAATATCTTATCTATGTGTATGGCGTGTTTCATGATGACTCAAACTGGAAATGTAAGATATTCAAAGAGTCTGGATTGACGATGTATGATTTCTCTCTAAACTCAGCTTAGGGTTAAATACAATCTAAGTTGTAATGCAATCTAAATACAATCTAAGTTGTAATGCAATCTAAATACAATCTAAGTTGTAATGCAATCTAAATACAATCTACGTTGTAATGCAATCTAAATACAATTTAAGTTGTAATACAATCTAAATACAATCTAAGTTGTAATGCAATCTAAATACAATTTAAGTTGTAATACAATCTTAATTCAGTTTAAATATTAATAAGTGTAAAACAAAGTCATAACCTTTTAAAGAAATGTATATATTTGTTTTAGTACTAAAATATGAATATCTAAAGAAAATTGCAAGGTAAAACGATCAATAAGATTATTTTATTTTAGTTTTGTGTTGCATAGAAACTGGCATCTAACTTTCAAATTTCTGTTAATAATTTTGCAGATACTAAATTGAGCTCGGTAGTCTGTTTGCACCACAGGCTTTTGTTGATAATAATCTTACAAGACTTGCTACGAAGTGCTAATACTGTAAATGAAGTTTCGATTTCGTTTATCAGTTAGTTGGCAAAGGAATTGTGATGAAAAATAATAGTTTTAGTTAAATTTAGGCCCATAGGAAAGCTAGTATAAATGATATATTTATGATATCTTTAAAGTTATATTTTATTAAATGCGGTTGCGCTTTTACAAGTATCATCCTGAAACGTACAAGAAAAGTATAATATAACCGCATAAATTAAGAAATATTAGAAATTGACATGCTACATATTATATCATTTAATTTTTTTTACCAACTGAGTCTGATTGATTAAAATACTTTTAACGTGATATGTGGGACTATTAATTTTGTTTGTAAATTCACGAATTCATGCTTTCTGAAAACAGCCAAAGCATTTCTAGTATATTGATTGAAATATGTGGCTTGAATTTGTATGAGAACACAGCGTTATATTAAATAATCTATGTATGAATGAGAAATTATTTTGTGATTTAATAAAAAATAATAATAAATTTAATAAAAAATATATATTGGTTTAACAAAATTATAAAAAACTAATCGAAACTCAAATGTTTGACACCAGCTGCTAAGCTTCACGCAGATAAACAAACGAATCCGATTGACTCTATAAAGTGTTGATCAATACAGGAGATACAAAATCTATATAAATAAAGGCTATACTGATATTTTTAATGTTAAACAATATGGCACTTTGTGAAATAAGTCTACGAAAAGATTGCATGTATAAAACAAGGGTAAACTAATATTATATAAGTAACAATTATTACAAATAAAATACTATGTATCATGAGCGCCATATGTCGAGGTTCAATAGTAATGGATAAATATTAAAGCAAATTGAACTGATGCTAAAATATACGCTGTCAGTCTTATTCGTTGTTATGCCTTTGATTGTCCGACAAATTCGTCTTCGCCGAGTCTATCCATTTCTGCAACTTCCCCTTGAGTTCGAATTTTTCCTGGAATTGGATCGAGATAAAATACAATTAATTCTGTGTGATAGAAAAACGAATACAATTTTTATTAAAGCAATATCTTTCTATTATTAAACTCACATATTTATAAATAAGGAGTCGGTTTCATAAAACATGACTACTTTGATAACATTAATTAACTTTTAGGACATTTTCTTAGCTCCGTAAGCATTAATAAAATATTGGTATATACAAAATAATCTAAAGTTCTATTTCCCTTTGTCCCATATTAACGCCCTGGTTTGTGTCGCATTTGCACAGACCAGTTCAAGCCTGATTTACAAAACAACGAATAAGTAATAACTGTTAACCAATAGTAAGCAGTAGTATTTACATCTTTGCAACGCGAATTGGAACATTCTTCTGGATCTGAAATCAAATTAATACAATAATGATTATATATAAAGATTAATGCAAAATTTCATTCATAAATAAAATAATCGTTGTTAGTCAATAGAAAACAGTAAACATAGTTCCTTTTTATGTTTTATAGATACTTAAATATTGCAATAATTAATTATTCAGCCTAATAAAATTATGCCGTTTTATTATTTTCCATATCAAGACTGGCATTCTGCTCAATCACATCTAACAAGTGTCACTCATAGTGACATTAGGAGAGCAACTTTTGTCTAAACATATCGATGATTGAAAGTTCTCGTCTTCTAAACACTATACATCAAAGCTATTTATATGGAAAGGGAGAAACAACTTCCAACAAAGGCATTCAAACTTCCCAAGACTGACTTGTTATATCCCGATAATGTCACAAATATGTATGTTCGGATCGTATGCAATCTTTTATTTGATTTTTAATAAATATTATTCACAATAGAGCTGCAAAAAAGACTGACAAAGATTGATAATTTTCTACTTTTAGTAAAATGAACTTCTAGTTAAAGTTGAATGTCAGGCAAATTCGGCAACTTCAAGAAAATCTATAAACTACTTCAAAGCAAAATCAAAAATCGTCAAAATGAAAGTAAAAAATGAGCACAAAAGAAAAAAGGCAAGATTACGTTGAATATACGTAGTTCAGCCATTGAAGAAATACTTCATACACATGTGACATACAAGTGTACCTAGGCAAACAGTCCAGACAGTGACAGTATGTTGGGCTGGTTGCATGGGTGGTTCTGGAGATGAGTCTCAGCATACTGCACTCTTCTAGGAATGTCGACACTGGTTAACACTTGACGACAGCCACGGAGAGTTAGCCGGGGAACTGCGAGATCATCGCCTCACTCATGTACTTTATATGGTGACTAAATGTAAGCGAAAAGCTCCAACAGCAATGTTGCTGAATCGAAATAGACAAACCGGAGAAGCTCTTTTTACTTCTAAAATAATTTGACTCTTGTTTCCAACGTTTCTCACCGCAACAGATCGGCCATATTGCTGAGTACTATGCACCACCAATCATAACTCGCCAAGTCCCCTTGATGATACAAAATTACAATGCCACAAAGAGAGAGTGCGGATAATATAGACAAACTCGCACATGTCTATACTTGTCCGCCGTTGGCCCCTATTGTTATTCAACCATTCGCTGGATCTGACTACCTTCAACGAATGCGTAATATGGAACAGCTTCAATCCTGTATATGAAGCACGAAGCACGGCGGACGCAAGTTAAGAGAATTTATATTCGCCTTGGATGAATAATTGTACATTTTTTGCAAGGTTTCGAGTGATGATGGACAGATCGTGCCGTAGACATCGCTCCGTCAGGGTGTTTTCGACCAAGACAAGACTCTGTACAAACGGCTACAGGAACAATCCAGACTTCAATGCCAGCAATGTGCGGCGCTTATCTCAAAGCATTCAGCAGCTTTGCTCCGTGTGTAGGCACCATGTTTGTGAATAACATTCTGGCATTGCTTGCAGGAGGTGTTCGGATGCCAAATGGTGGTCTTCTATAATTTTGCTACTTGTATCCTGTATCGTGTAGTTTTTTATGGATTTATTATTTTGTTCAGAAATAAAGTTATATGTATAATGCGCAAATAAAATGCAAGACACAAGATCTGGGAATCACTATTATTGATTTAGTAAAGATCATATGTTTTATCTCTGAATATTCGATCAATGAGATATGGAAGCATAGCGTGTTGTATATACCTGAGTGGCTAAACTCAGGTCTAACCTTAAATTTAACTAGCCACTAATTCGGTAAATCCTAATCTGTAAATCGATCATAACGAGGCACGAAAAGTCGTAAAGTACAAATCCTAAATACTCAATGCATTGATACTATGTATAAAAGAGCTCAATCGTTGGCATCTAGTCGCATTGGCCAAACTGAGGAGTTTGAGGGTTAATAACAAGAGGTTCTAGCATCTCTCAAGCTAATCACTAACGCTCTTGTTCTTGAGTTGATAATGATACCGTATAGTTTAATCGCTATTGTAAAATGGTCTGACGCAATTATGATTCACTTGTCGTTTATTTTATTGAATCCGACAGAACGCTAGTTTATTAGGGTATAACTCACCGTTTGGTGGCATCAGGAAGCAAGGTTTGCGCAGAGTTGACATTCAAATACCCGGAATTTGCTGCTTCGAACCTGACTGAAGTTGGGCAACATTCCCTTGCACTTTCAAATAAATGTCCTGCAGAGAATACCTGTTAAATCGATATTTTGTAACAGGTCAAATGGAACTTATACTCAGGTATGCAAAGTTAATATAC
>JAYRBW010022286.1:0-12625 GCA_036023295.1 Invenusta paracnida
AGTTGAAATCCTAAGCATTTACTACGTAAATTGGTTAGTTTTCCGATCTAGGTTAACCCTGACTAATATCTATGGTTGGGTTAGACTCCTGCCTTCAAACCTGAATGTAGAAAGTTCGAACCCCGGTACACACTCCTGGCTTTAACAAACTGATTTACACTGCAGCATTGAGATAATTATCGATTGATTAGTTTAAGAATATGGTGACTAATTTACTTAGATTTACACACATATACATCCCGTATATGTATAACTTGCCTTCTGATATTTATCCAAGTGAACTAACCATTTCAAACAAAATAAGGCTTTATTAATATAATTAATGCTTTTTATACACGCGAAATAAAACATATTCCAGATATGTAGTATGTATTTGGAAAATGCGCAATTCGTACCCAATTTATTCAGCGAAATTTCTTTGATATTTACTCGAAACGAACTATATACTGAAGTCTGATATATATAACAGCTGAATATACATTCCAAGCATGGCAGTCGAATCGAATGGAATGTAGCTCGAGGCCATGGTTGGTCGTTAATTACACCGAGGATGTATTCATATTTTACTCATTTTGTTTTGAATCCCTTGATTTTCAACTCGAATTAAGGTCACACTCTCGCTCACACCTGTCAAGTTTGGCACGAAGCGGTACAGAGCTTGAAATCTTTCAACATTCCCCCCATTAAACAGAGTCTTGCAAAGCCTTATTTCGATTTTTCCAGTATATGTCCGCATCAATTATATCATTTAGTGAAGCAACTTTGTCCGGTAACTTGGTTAGTTGAGAAGACTTTTTTAGACTTTGACCGATTCGATAAACACTGCCATTATATCAACACACTTTTCAGGTCATAATAACTTTCCTCACCTGACTGAAATCGCTACTGGTGATAATACATGTCCTTATCTATCTATATAATGTTATTTTGTATATAAGTCAGTGACATGACAGAATAAAGATAATGTTATGGAATTTTATTTCTTGTTGAGTTCAAATCCAGGAAGTACCTACGTGTATTCCCGATTTTAGAAAATCTGATTTTCCTGTTACAACATTGAGATTGTCTACTTTTTGGCTTAAGCTTGTAAAAATTAATTATTTATATTAAGATAATTGTTTTGAAATTACATCCTTAAAAGCACATGATACTATTATTACGTGTTATTACAAAAAACAACGACATTTTATAATCATTTTAATTTTTAGATGTAATATCAGGTATCACATATTTTATCCTACTGAAAATTTCTTTACTTTTATATTATTAAACAGTCATATTTTTATTAATTAAATGTTCATCCTTCATTGTTTACTTAAAATAAAATATACAGGCTCTACAATAATTTCATTGTTTGCCTATAATTGTTCCAGATATTTTCGTGACTTTTATGTTCTGATTTATCCATTTAAAGTAAAACATTACAATATCACAAATGAGTTTAGAGAATTGCTCCTTTAATTATAATATTATATTGTAATCTAATATTTTACAACAATTCTATGTTAACTTTATATACTAACATTGATATTTTACTATTAAATGTTTCCATATCAAATATTAGAAATATATACAATTGTATATTTAAAATTATCTTATAAACAAGTATACATATTAAAATTGTTATTGCGCAAAATAAAAACTATTTATCAGTATATATGTTAAAGTATATACAAAAAATGTAAAGAGATAGGTAACAAATATATTTAAATGGATTATTAACACACAATACCCTTTTAATCATGCCACAGGACAGAATTCTGAAATTACGTCTAGTGTAAATAATTTCTTCTTAATTATAGTAGAATTGGAAATATATTCAAAGTAAAGTATAATTGAGGCTTGATTAACAATGAACAGTATTGTTTACACTTTGAAAACATTGTACATGCATGACCAAAACACGAAACCTAACATAATAATTACAATTATCTCCTTTAAAGCATATATATTTAGTTTCTTCATTAGCTGCGTCTTGTTACGTGTTCTGGTACACTGGGCATCTTTCCAGAGGGATAAATGAAGTTTAAGTAATTTACAATTTTCGGCAAAAAATACAAGTACACATATATACATAAATAAAAAGTACGTAAGTGCGGTAAGAATACAAATATCATTTAGAAATTATATAAATGGAATTCTAAAATAAATCTAAACGGAAACTGTCAAGTAGAATAATTTTGTTGGTTTTTTGTTGAGTAGCTTGATTTGTTTGCTTTAACTTTATTTAACTGAATTTGAAGTAATAAATATAATCATTTAAATAAATTTATTTATTTAAGTAAATAATTTATGTTTAGTGAAAAATAGCAAGATGATATTAGATACATAGTTTCATTTATTTTATGTATTTCTGTGGTTGGTACTTTTAGATATTAATGAAACTTATAATTATTTGATACTAATTTTTGTTTTTGTATTGCTTCTGGGATTTTTTAACGAACAAAGGAAGCAATGGAAGTTCTCATGACTTCACAAAAATATAGTTTTACCGTATTTAACGATATATTCGCTATTGGGCACTCAAATTGGTGGTTAAGTTAATCTATTATTCTTTTAATATGCATCAATTAAGTTATATTATTATCCTTTAATTATAAAGCACCTATTTTGTAAAAATATTGAGAAAAACAATAAGTGTTAGATAAAAAATATATGTCTCACTCAAAAATAACGAAACTCCGATTGGAATACTAATTAAGTTTATGTAATAAATAATTTACAAAGTACTATAACAACAATAAGTTTTATTATAGATTTTGTTTTATTTAAAAATATTTTTATTTTTCTAAAGCGTATTAATTTTTTTTCAAAATGATAAAACTGCATATTTTTACTTTTTTTACCATTTCCCATGAAATATCTGTAAACCAAATTTCTTTATTTAACTACATAAAACGTTTCAAAACTCTAATCAATTGCGAATATTTTTTCAAAAATATGGGGATCTAATAACCCTATTCCCCACCCCACCTTTCTCCGAGATATGGATGGGCTAAAAGAACCGTCATGGCCTTGATTAAAATATTTCGTATAACTAATACGAGTAATTACTTGTTATTAATTTGAATGTAGTATATATGAAGTAAAGCAAATGTACATAATGATTTCATATTTGACACTGTTTGTTTAAATGTTAATGTTGATGAAGTTGAACAGAGACAATTAAAGCAATGTACATAATTACTATTAAAAACGAGACCTCTAAACCAACTTGAAAAAAAAATCTGTTAAAAATGGATTTGAAATGGGATTTGTATATTGATTAATCAGACCGATGGTCTTTTTAAAGTCAACCTTTACCAAGAATTCATACATATATAAATATATTATAAGGTAGGAAATTTAGTGAGTGAAGGAGTGAAATGAAATGTGAATAAGAATACTTGAGGTGATATTTTTTACCTTTTAAAAGCGATTTCGGCTAATAGGAGCATTGAGTGGCTACAAATTACTTATATGAGAAGTTACCTAACTAGAATTCTTGTATTATGTTTGATGTATATAGTTGTAGATGTTTAGATATATGTATGTCTACGCTTGTTTAAGATAACAGAAAGATCTTGAGTTTCAAAACATTCTCAAGGACCTTCAAACTAGAATAAAATGGAAACGAATTTCTTTCCAATCTGTATTTAGTCATATTTTGATTGAGAAAATCTAGTAAAATAATGGGTTTTTGATTTCATAACTTGATCTAAATGCCGCCACTCTCTATAACACTAAGAAAGAAATAACATGGTAGGTATATATTACTTATTATTTTTATCACTGAAGAAATTTGAAGAAAAGTAAAACAAGTTAATATAATAAAAATAACAATAAAATCTTTGCAAATAAATGTTCTCTATATAAATTAAATTCTAATAATGCACCAATAATACAATTTTTTTTGCTATATTACACGAATAATACAAATTGAAGTAGACACTAATAGAGATACACAGGAATGTGCTTATCCGTATTTAAAGTAATCATTTTGTGAATTATCAATTTTTGTAATTGATAAGTGAAGCAATGAAGTAGTATATCGATATATTAAATTAGTTATTAAAAAAATATTAAATTAGTTAGGAATTCCTTTAAAATTAGTCACACAAATATTTGTGGAAAAGCTAAAGGCTGTTAAGGAGATAAACGGGCCAAGAACATAATTGAGAAATTTCTGATAAAAAAAGTTGTTTATATTTGCAGTCACCACATGATTCTTAGATGGATCATGATATAGTAATGTGATAAATGGGTTCAAGTGTTAAATAAAAAATCAATGCTATAGTATTATATACAATTAAATAAACATATAGTTATACTTCATTTCTACAACATAACTGTTTTTCGTATAGTGTAATGTACATGTATGCAATCATAATTCAATCAAACTATAATTTTGTTAACTATATATATTCATTCGAATTATTTTATGGACATACATAATGTAGCTTAATTCCTTGCCTAATTCTATCAAACATAAATGAAGATAGTTGCAAAAATTACAATTAGTCATAAAAATGAGGCAATTGTATGTGACATAGTTTAAAAATGTGAAATCCATAATACGAGATGCACGATAAAATACATTAATCAAATCAAGAAATCTTAAAATTATTTCACGGTGCATTATTGATTTCGCACTTATTACATGCTATGTATTTTGTTGGCATGTGTAAAATAGTGGGCTGCACGTATAATAATGTATGTAATATATCTAGGCAGCATATTCCCGGCACTGCGGAATAAAGTGTTATATTTAAATGTTTGCTGTTACAGCTTTGTTAGGGGTACTTTTGATAAACTGAAAGAAGATAGTATATAAGTAGTTGGTTAATATAGCAGGGATTACGCCACCAAACTAAAAAGAAGCAATGAAGATTGCATAATTTAAAAGGTTGTAAAAGAGTGTAAGAACACAGAAAAGCTATGCTGGTCATATTATACACAAAATCAATACACTGGATACAAAAAATGGTATAGTCTAAAGAATACTGCGAGATAAGTAAGAAATGAAAAATATGATTATATAAATATATAGTATAGGTAGTACAGAGTCAATAAAAATACGTAATTCAGTATAATACCTACCTAGAGTCAATATCTATACTACTATATATAGTACGGAGTTAAAAATAAAATATTTATGTTTTCTATAGTCGCAGAGCCAAAAGTTTTTCAGACATATTTTTTTCCAACTTTCTAGACAATATTCTAGAGGAAGCAACGAACAGAAGCCTGCCTCCCATATCGCAGATTCTACTTCATCAACGCCACGGTAGACCGGAAGTTCGCATATCTTTTCAAGATGCTCGAACTATTGGTGAGCATTTATCCGCCCTTTTCCGCATTCTATAAAATTGCACGGTCAACAATACTAGACTGTCATATAGAACCAGATGCGTCGATGAACTGAAATGTACAAAGTGTGAGTACATCAGCTCCTCCCTATCCGCCTACTTTATACCCCCCAATATTAAAGAAGACCATATGAATGCAAACAAGTCATTGGCTTATGTGATCGACTTTGAAACAAGCATCCTCACAATTAAGTGACACCTGAACCAGTGGATTACGAGCCAAAGAAGCAATCAACAGAAAAGAAAATCTGAAAATAAGTCCATTATGAAGGAGAGTAGTTTTGGTGCGATTTTCTAACCCATCTGTTTGTCAATTTTGTATGTTCATTGTGTAATCTCTTGTGTTTAACGAGTTTTGTCTCTTTCTATCTTCATTTACATTTTTATTATTTTATCCATCTTTTCGTGAACAGTCGTTTGGCTCTAAGTCAAATAAATAGAAACATTTGGTTTTCGTGTATTTTTGTTAGCTATTTATATATACATATATTACCATACTATACTCATTTTCTTCGTATTAACTTACCTCTGATAATCCTTAAACACGCAATATTCGTCTATCCAATTTATTGAATTTCTAGTTATATACTGTCAGTATTGCTTTTTCAATTTTTTACATTCGCTCACCTATAATAGCTTTTATATGTATTATGTAATGTATCTATTGATGCCTGATTTTATAAAATATGGTGACATAAATCCTACTACTCCCAACTACCAATTTTATATCATCTTCGCTCAGTTTGTGAGAGACTGTCTATATAACAGTAAAAAATGGAATATTTTTAATAAGAACATTTTATTCAGCATCTCCAGTTTATATATTATGTTATGTTTCTGTATAACAATTGAATATACTTGTAAAGGGTAGCCTATCTGGGTTCTAGTTGTATATTTTAGAAAATATATAAATGAAATATATATTTTTTTGTGCACAAAAAATATAATTTTTGATATATGATACTTTTTTGCGTCTGATACTCATCAGTGGGGCATTTGACCGGGTTTTCGTGATATTAACTCTGTCTCAGACACATACCTACCTTACCATGTTCCATTTTAAGAACATTATACTACATAAGTTAATATTTCCGGGGAAAGGTCGCTACTTGACGATTAACTTATAATGTCAAAACACATTATTAACCAGTGCATGTTTTCTGCAGTTCAGTACTGCTGCTATCTATGTAAGCATATGTATAGTAAAGATGTAAAGTATCTATGTTTGTAGATGCCTTATATATATAGTCTGCACAGCATAGAGAGACTTGCATATATGTAAGTCGTTAATCTTGCATTAGTAATATAATTTTTTGATGTCAGATTTATCCTATAGAAGTTATTAAGTACCTACATGCAGTCTTTCTGTACAGTCAGATTAGTAGATTTTTAGATACTGTCTAGTTAGGCTTTTTTATATTATCTTATAATTCTAACTTGAGCCGCTTTTATGTTCTCAGAAGTTAGTGATAACCTATTTTATAATTAATAAAAAGTACAATGTACAAAGCGATTATAAAATGTCGTCTATTAATCTTGTTGAGAAATACTCGACTATATAAACTACGTATTAATTTGCGTTATAATTGTTTATTGACATTATGTAATAAATAATAAGTTTCTGATTTATAAAATATGGACTAAACTCAATAAAGTAATATAGAATAACAATAATATTCAAAATTGTTTTAAATATTATAATATATTCCTATCATAATATATTAATAAATATGAATGCAAGTTTTGGTAGTGAGAAATGTTTAAACCAATAACGCAAAAACAATAGACACTAATTATAAATTCATTTTAATGCTCAGCGAGCTTTAAGACAACCTTGTCCCCTCTTAATCAGGTACTTTATGTAGGTACAACAAATTTGAAACTGGCGGGTAATATTGCATAATAGTTTGGAATAATAACTTCAACAAAGAAAAACCAACATGCATATAAGGCGGGTTACATAATATTACAGTCTAAAAACACCCCAATACAGGATACAGAGATAGCAGGGGACCTTCTCTATCTTGCTGTCATTTTTTCGTTTGTGTTTTTAGATTGTCATGTTATTTAATCTCTTATGTATGTATTTTTGTTTTACTGGTTCAATTTATTATTCTAGACTATTATGCAATATTACCTGCCAGTTTCATATTTATTGCTCGCGTTTCTTGGTCTCGAAACGCGTTGGATTATAATATGTTTTTTATTAACTATATTTTCACAGTAAATTACACATTTGTTTTCACACTACACAGCTAATTGTACATGATTTTTCAATAAGTTTATTGTTAGAAGTAGAAATTAAATGTATAACCAAATATTCAAATAAACAAAGAATAAATAGTTTATATTAAGTTGAAGATAACGAAAAGGCTTACAATTTCAATAGAAAATATAAGTTTATGCAATTAAAGCAATATACACGTAGTATAAATTTAAACAAAATGCTTGACAATATTTTATACAAATTTTCCAAATATTAATCTCTTTAGAAACTATAACAGTTCAAAATGGATTTTGACAACATCAACTTACTGACCACTTCTTGATATCTCAATTTTTCGTTATGAGAAGAACTGGTGAAATAATTTATTTGTATTTATAAAATGACTTTTACGGCCTCCGACATAATTTTAATTAAAAATAATTAGAAAATAATGACTACTCATTAAAAAAAGTCACCTGTAAAAGTCTACTCAGTTGTCTTCTAATTGAATCAAGGACCTCGTTCTCTTTTACAAGTCAATCAACGGAGTTTGTGGCTCCCATATTGCGTCTGACGACAAATTATTCACAAAGCATCTTAAGTATGTTTCTGCGGGTAACAGCTGGCACCTTTCATAAATTAGGACTGTTAGTAACAACAGCTTTAAATTACAATTTATGGAGATTAATTGTGGTTTCCTCAACCCCTCTACCTTCAAAGATTGATTTACTATCTGTCTGTTTCGTTAGGTAAAATAAATTACAAACTTGAAATACTCATCGTTGAACTTCGACAGCATAATGGAAAGAGGAATCCGCGTAGCACTTCAGTTTCAATAGTTTCAAGTCTTATAGACGGAAAGACCAATGAATTTATTTCAAGATACCATTTCAATGATTAAAGATCAATTCTAAACTTGGCCTACAAAGAATCAAGACAAACTGGCACAGTATTTTAACCAAACAAGCTGAATTGATTACAGAGAACCAAGTCATGGAGAAATATTGTAAGGTCAAGGTGCTTTAAAGGTGGCGTCACATGCACATTGTTGTGTTTAATTGGATTTCATTTTGTCCCTCTAAAATAGATTTAATTTTATACCTAATTCATATTATTGTGCCACCAATTTTGTAACGTAAATAATAATATCAAATATAGAGAAAAAGTGTATATAAAATAAAGTAAATTCATGGTTTTAAATACAATGAAACAAATGCGACATGAAGCGAAACATATGGATATTAATTCGGTTCAAATCACCAAACGATTATACACACAATTATTTTGCAGAAATATTTATCTTTAGACCCTTTTGAGGTGAATTACAGAATTGAAAACCCATGACAGAAAAGTACAATGAATGACATCTTCTCGGATTGGAGTGGTATTCTGACCCCTCGAGAAGGGTGATAACCCGAAAGGAGTGAATGAATGAATATTAATTTGCTCACACGGACAGAAAAGCGAATAATTATAGTAGTTGATCATTTCATTCATAGTATAAGTACAATACAATTGGTTATTATAAAGAAAAGAATACATATACACATGTAGGATCAAGGCGATCATCCCAATATGAGATCATGCTGAACTGAAGAAATGCGGAAAATGAAAAAAAATCTATTTATGCATGCAAAAAGGTGATGAACACTACATACTACATAATAATATAATAAAAATGTGTTTCAGTATCAAATCCATTTTTTGAATATTTGTTTTCTACAAAATAATACTAGTACTTTTCAATTGCGTGCTGGTTGCAATGTCTAGTTGCAATATAATGTCCGGTTGAAATACAATATAATGTCTGTCTAATGCAATATAAATAGTAGATTTTGAATGA
Source organism: Invenusta paracnida (assembly GCA_036023295.1). NCBI lineage: Eukaryota > Metazoa > Platyhelminthes > Proseriata > Coelogynoporidae > Invenusta > Invenusta paracnida. Next base: position 9,398 of record JAYRBW010022286.1, read on the forward strand.
TTTACTTATATTTATACGATATTTATTCGCATGTATTTAATCACTTGTTTCATAGTTTTTTTTAATCAACGAATTTGGACTATGTTTTTAAATATTTGAATGGAAATTGGAAGCATTCAATTTGTTTTTTTTATAATCATGTCTAATAAATATCATGTGCATACATTATAAACCTCAAATTAAGTGAAATTGTATAAAGTGTAGGTATTAAATTATTTGCTTTATATTGATTTATCATAATTCATTTTAGTTATCGTCTTAATTTTTTACATATTATAATATAAGACAATATCTACGGTATTGCTTTTTATTTTGGTATTTTTTGGGGAGATCTCAACTTATCAACGATTCATAGTTGAAATTATAGATATCATATCGGGTAACATTATCAGTTATGTTTGTAGATTTTTTTGACTTAGGAATTAATCAACGAATAGTGCGAATGAATGGAAAATTTTTGAAATAAAAGTTGACATAAAATATATCTTTGATTTTCTACTATATAGACATTAACATATCTTTTGAAAATGTATACTTTTGTGTTTCATGTATATCATGTCTACATACTTATATGGCCAAAGTTTAACTTGATCAGAACGTTTTACATCCGCTTCTTCACTATAAGTTTTATGTATATATATGTAAGTTATGGGAAAGGTGATACACCTGTGAAAACAAATTGCACAGACACTGGCTTTATCGTAAACGACGAGAATTTCGGTAAATCTTTCAGACGATCTACAAATGACGATCGACATATATTGGACATTCCGCTTTTTATCTGCTCCCTAATTACACAAAGATGTTAACATATCGAAATGAGAAACGATTTTAATGCATCTATACACAAAGAAGGTATATATGTATGTACAAAAAAAGGAATGGATTATATATATAGGTATATATATTATTGATTATATAAAGGTTGTGACTGTAAAGGAAAAAAATATACATTTTTTAAATACTGATCCTTTGCAAAACATTGTTTTATTCATATTTATTCATATTTTATATACGGAAATTGTTTAATAAAGCTAAAAATTTTAATTTTTTTAGTTGAAAATTTGCGTTGTTAAAAACGTAAAATTAATATTTAAAATAATTATAATTTCGAGAATATGTCATTCATGTTCATGCTTTCTAAGCTTTTATTTGACAATAATATTCTATAATTATTGGAAATGAAACCCCTTTTAATGTTTCTATCTTCGAAGTGGTATTTTCTACACACACATATATATATATATATATATAGAAGTGCAATGCTAGCAATATAGATTTATATTTTCCATAAATCCAAAATATAATAATGAAATTGAAATTGTAATTTTAGTGCCCCATAGGGCTGCACATTTATGTGTAACCGAAATAGTGACAACAATTTACACTATATTTAAAATCTATTACATTGCATATATATATATATACAAAAACAATGTTTTGAGGTTTTCTTCGCCACTTAGTGACTGGATTTATTGGATTATTTCTTCGATCATCATTCATGTAGCTGCTTTTAAAAGATCATCGTACTTCAGATCGTGGCTATTCTTGAAACCGTATTTAATGTTGCATTTGATCACCCTTTTGTCATAATACGTCGCCCTTCCTCTCTGTTCACCAGCTCGATCATCCTCTTCCTATACTTGCCAATGCTTCTGCGGCTTCGTCGCATCTCAGCAGCTAGGATATTGTATACTGTGTGTTTTCTTCATGTCCGTTTGCTGAGTTTGGGAATTCTGTATCTTTCCGAGTTGTTGCCAATGCTACTTGACCATTTTTCAGTCACGGCTCTCTTGATCTTTGTTTTCATATATAGCTTCTAAACCTAATTCCCATCCTCAACAACTCTCCCGTTTAGGTATGTTTCTACCCTTATATACACGCGTAATTTAATATTAGATACGCCAATATATCTTAAAGCGCTTCCAGTATTTCTGTATACACAATTATTTGATGCATAATTTGATGTATCTTGTAATATTTATTCTCATTTATCAGTTTGAGCTGCACAAAATACACGAACCATGTCACACTGTACAAGCCCTCTGATCTTAAGAATAATATGTCGATATTCAATTTAACATATATGAATAACATTAACATGATGTAACCTGTTTTGTTATATAACACATATAAATAATAGTTCAGCTGATTCGACATTATATGATAAAAAATGTTTGAATAATACTTAATTTCTCATTTTTCTTGTATACTAATAATAATCAAAACTTAAATCGTATTAACCTTGAAGGACAAAATCTTTAATTGTTGTGTATTATGTAGAAGTAGCGGTTATACAATTGTTAATATAAGATCATAGAATCCGCATTTTTTTAATATTTATAATTAAATCTAATGCATCTACTAATGCCTTTACTATTAAATCCATTAATTTCTATTTTAAAGACTTAAGCTTCAATTAACTGATTAGATAATTTAAAATAAATGCAATTATAGGAGTCAAATTAAAGAAATATATAAAGAATATCCACCAAGCTTAAAATGATGAGTTTATTTACAAATTGAAATTTTATATGTAATTCGTGTGACACATTTTTGTTTAACAAATAAGAAACGCTGTGCTAGCTAAAACATGTTGGAAAAATAATTTCCATTATACGATGCAATAATAATTTAGTTAAATACAGAATTCAGTGTAACACCTTTGCAAGGGTCATATTTATTTCCTCGCGCGTATTTTTTAGATGCGGATAAAAACATACTTCTAAGAAGTTTATTATATTACAAAACTCTTTTTGCAGTATTAATGGTTTATTAAGTTAATTAAAAAGTATCCATGCGTAAATAAATGGAATGAATTTGATGTGCTGTTTATAATAAAATAAATATTTTGAATTAGATTTCGAAAGGTAGCTTGTATAAAAAGTGAAATTAATTTTAAAAGGGCATCGAATTACATTCAAATTATTTGTATATTTAATTTTGAAATCTCTTTGGATTATATTTTCATTATAAATATTAGGCATCCAAAAGTGAGCATTGAATAATGAAAACGCTAGGATTATGCAGCAGTGCATAGAATATTATTTTATCCAGAGTAAAACAATATTTTATGTATATGTACATTTACGGAATTCTTTTAATATTGAATGCATTTAGTATAATTTTAGCGTGTGACACAAAAAAGGGTCGTTTTTAGTATTTGTTAAGCTATGTATGCAGAGAGAATCTGTGGATGGCAGTTGCGATATTTGTAGATATAATATA
>JAYRBW010022297.1:0-12623 GCA_036023295.1 Invenusta paracnida
CATGCGATGATTGCCAGCCTGTTACTCAAAATCACCTATTTACTCAGATTTACGTCCCGGTATTATAGTAGTCCCTGGTTATTTTCAAAATTGTATGCATGATAAGTTTCTCTTTCCTTTAAATACCTACACGCCTATTATATAATTTTGTATTAATTTGTGTTTTTCCTAATAATACAATATCTATATTAATAGTAGTAGTAAAAGATAGAGGTCTAATACACGATGAAGGGGGTGTTGTGATTCTAATATGAAAGCCAAAGTTTCGGATTCTATCTAAACGGAAACCATATGAAATTTAAAAAGTATGAGAGAAGAAAAAATAAAAATGTCCCCGTTTATTTTTTTGCTTTGTATGTTGTATAACTATCCCGCAAGAAAGCCTCATTCTTCCTCGGATCCTAGACCCCACTGTTAAGAAACTGCAAACAATTTACTAATTATTAGTTAATAATTATTGACTATTATCATTTTCATTAATAATAGCTATTATTAATGAAAATTAACTGAATTTTGGTCAATAGACTTTGTTTTGTTTTCTTTCATTAACATGTACGTTGTGGATTATTTCATTATTATGGTGCTGGACTTATACATTATTTATTCGCAACATATTGCATATAAATTTTATTTCAAGTGAACTGGATTTTGATCAATAAATTACTTGTTCTTGTAATCTTTTTATCATCATCTACAACCTGACTTTTGATAAGTATTTTATTGTCACATAATATTGTAGGTACATATATTATTATTGACTATATTAACTAGCATATCAAATAAGATAGCATTTTACTAATTAACAAAAAGAAAGATTTTCTTTTGCAACCCCGATTTTTTGTGTATTACAATAAACATATATATATATCTGAATAACAAATTGAACATTATGTTGATTTTGAAATCGGCCCCAAGCGATTTTTCACTATACTTCAATAAATTGGATTCCTGATATATGTATATATATTATGTACCTAGCCTTTGACATAAACAACAAATGTTTTAAATAGTTTATAAGTGTTAAAACCATTGTTAGCTACAATCTAAGCAATATTTTATCATATTGGAATAGATAAATATGATTAAAATTGAATAAAACTATCGGCCCTGTCGTCAAAATGCATGAAATGAGTGTCGCGTCCCGGTATTTTAGTTGTCTCTGATTTTTCATGTAAATTGGACTTATCGTAAACATTTTTTCTGAAATGCAATTTATGTTTAAATAATAACAATATTTTTATACCAATAAATAGTACCTACTGACTATAAGCAAAAATTAGTTTGCCTTACCTATTGTTAATAATTATACATTTAGCCTATTGCTGAAATCGAACATAAAAATAAATCACGATATGAAGCAGTAAAAAAGGCAACTAAGACAGTAGTTATAGGCCACATCGAAAAAACAGTTGTTTGTAACTAAACGTATTATATCTTTATCATAACAAGTATTAAATAAAATATAAACTTTATAACAAGTAAGAATAAGTTCTGAATCAGTTATAAATAGCAGCCACCATTTTCTACTACATTTTCCATGTGTTCCATCATTTCATTGAGTGCTCTCATGCCAATGCGATTCTGCGTAAAATGTGGTAAATATTCATCCAGAAATTCTCCAATGTGGCCTTCAACATTTTGAAGAAGATAACATTCGCTTGCTTCGTCAACCACCATATTCGCCTGATGTGAATCTATGTGACAGAATTTATATTTCCGTGATTGGAAGCACTCCGTGATGATTTTAAATCACCTGATGATATAGCAGAATTTCTGGATAAACATTTACTAAATTTTACACAGAATCGCATGGGCAAAGCACTCAACATGATGATGGAACACAAGGAAAATGTAGTAGAAAATGGTGGCTGCTATTTATAACTGATTCAGAACTTATTTTTACTTGCTATAAAGCTTATATTTTATTAATTCTTGTTATGATAAAAAATGTAATACGTTTAGTTACAAACAACTGTTTTTTATGTGGCCTATATTTTAATAAAAAAATGAAAAATTAATAGTCTGATTGGTTAGAAAAATCAAGTGATAAGCGCAACTTGTCGTAAATTTCCATAGTTAGGTAATTAATTACTACTTTTGTTACCAACTTATAAATTTCAGTAGCTACTAATAAGTTTTGTGAGCTTAACGTAAACTTTACTACGGCTAAAAGTATAAGCTACTCAACGTTTGTGACATAGATTCCAGCATATTGAAAATAATTTATCTTCATCATCATATACATATTAATATGAACACATTTTATTCAGTGAAAAGGTGTGTTAATGCAAATTATAATCATCATCATAAAATAAAATTTCCTTGTACAAAGTTTAACCCTTATTTATCTGAAAAGGTTATTGAAATATATAAACTATAACTGATAAAACTTATTTATTATGGGTTTTCAGTAAAGTATTCATGGCATTCTTATAATATAATCTTTGGTTTCCATAATTAATACAGATTAGTTATATCTATTGGTAGTGGTATGGCACTTTTCGCACACAAAATATATCGCACTAAAAAAACAAAGATAATAGACAAAAGTGAATCTACAATATTTATATTTAAATTATGTGAATACATATATTCAGCATAAGCATCTATAGACGTGAAAAGTAATTATTAAAATTATTGTTAGTACATACATTTTATTCAGACATGTAGTAGTATTATAGTTGTTCTTGTTTCTTTAGTGGAAATATATATCTTTCATACTGTTAGTAAGACTAATCATTGCTTTTATAAATAATTAAGATGATTTTTTATTAATCATTTAAATAAATTGTAACAATGAGGCAAAAAATAAATATTACATATAAGCAAAACTTTTTCAAATTTTATGAATCCTACTCAATTTAACAAAAATCAATCTTACTCCTCAAATGTGTGCCTTTTATTGTATACCCTAAGTGCATTTCACATATTTACATTACGAAAATTTTTGTCAAAAACTTTTAAAATGTTGTTTTATTGTAACTTTTTTTTGTCAAAAACTTTTAAAATGTTGTTTTATTGTAACTTTTTTTTGTCAAAAACTTAAAATGTTCTTTTATTGTAAATTACCTGTAGGTATTTGTTGATTACATTGATATAAAGATGGAGTTTTTGAATGCTACCGCACTGTGTAATATATTTAGCATTAAGTGTAATTACTATATCATTGATTTCTACGCTCAACACCCAATTTTAAGATAGTCTTTAAATTACATGTAGTTTATATGGATAGTATGTTGTGTGAAATACTTAACAGTAGGTAACGTCGATGTTGAGTTACGTAATTAAAAAGTATAGATGCACGAAAAAGGTAGTTTAGAATAACTTTATTATATGCCATCTTTATTACATGTAAGAATACTGGTATTACTTTTAGAACATAATTCTAAGAAATATATGTTAAAATAATACTCATGTATCAAAGTTATTTATGATCCTTTGCATTTTTTACATGACATACTTCCTTCTCGTAAAATTGTTTTATATTTGTACTCTTGTACATAAAATATATTTAGCTCCCTATACTATGTAATAATGATATTAAATATCCCTTCTAGTTATTAAGTTTGAATAATTTTTAAGAACTTTTGATCTGCCCCTAAATTAATAGTATCCTTATAACTTTAAGTAATTATTTTGAACGATTATATGTATATTGACTAGAAACCCCGAAGGAACATAATGGGCAAATTACTAATTTAAATAAGATATAAAATAATTTATTTACGAAGATGAATGAAATACGTTAAAAATAAGCACTAGCAATACAGATATAATCTAGTTAGAAAAGCAAAATATAACGTTTTATTATAATTTAGACACATAATTAAGGCATTTTAATTTTTAAAGGTATAATGATGTGGGATATTAATAGAAAAAAAGCTATGTGGATAATCGCTATATACAGCTTTTTACAATAAGGTCAAAGCAATATGGCACATATGGAAAACAAAAAAGATACTGCAAATTATCAAATGTACAATAATATGATCCCAAATAAAAAGCAAACAAGCCCCAAGATTGTGTATATAGAAGTACGACTTATTCTTGAACAAAGTTATACTGTACATAATAAGTCCTGAGTAATTAATGGAGGCTTCATAAATGTCGAACAATCAATAAAATACAATGACTTGCCCAATGAGAGAAAAAGCTCGTCATTAGGTTTACGGATTGGAGGGGGAATGGGGGTGGGGGTAGGGAAAGTATAGGAAACACATGTAGATCAGACAAATGAAAGTCAGACAAAAGCAGTTGTGTGTTAGTTTATAGAGTTACAGCAATGATTACGATTACTAAAATAGACAACAAAACAAGTGCAGTCGATCAATGAATGAGAAAATAATGATAATTCTAAATGCGCGGTGTTTACTAAGCATCTGTGTGAAAAATTCACAAACTTAATTGCTAATAATATTTACAAATAGTGTCCGATCTAAAATACCAGCTACTGATTGATATTACACTTAATAATATACCCAAGTAGTAATAGTATCAAACAATAAGAGGATAAAAATCTAGCTTTGTATGTATTCCTTCCATTCAATACATAATATGTAGTGCAAAAATTAATATGCCACAAGTCAGAACATTTTTACTGGAATTCGAAAGCCGCAGAACACAGAAATATAAATCAAGTTCAACGATAGTTACAGATTATATTCATAGATGATAATCGTAAAACATCATAAATACATTTACTAATAAGGCGTGGCTCTCTTTAATGATAAATATCATTCGAATGTACAGAATTCATTGCATTATAAATAAATTTGGGAAATAATATGTATGTATGATAAATAACAGTTAAATACGACTAAACAAAGCGTATTAAAAAATGTAATAGATGATTAATGTCAAACAATAATAATTCATACATTAGTTTTATTTGAATAATTATTATTAGTAAATATTATACAATAACATGTTGACATTTAACAGTTGTAAAACATAATATCTATAATTACAATGTTTAAAATATTGATAATATAATTGACACAAATAGATTTATTTTTTTAGAATTCATAGAAAATTATCAATCAACTGTAATTAAGAAATATGGCTTCTCAATCACCGAGCCAAATAATAAAATTTAAAAAATTATTTTACAGTTAAGTGAGCCACTACAAGTGACTAAAGATGTAAACATTACAATTCATATATTATTTATCCAAATAAAAATATAACCCTTTAGAAATAATCCCTAGTTTGCTAAAAATAAATAAATTCACTCTAATTTCAGTTTTTCTATAAAATATATTAATCATTCAGAATAAAATAATTGGTAAGTTGTACCTTAATGTTAAATAATGTTGTAAATGTATACCCTTTATGTAACGAATATGGTGAAGGAATTATAAAGAATTCTTAACAATTTTAGAGATTCAATATGAAATTTTATTTTAATGTTATGCAGATGTCGCACATATTATATAATATCCGTAAATTGGATACGATGATTGTCGAATGTAGTCAAATGCATAGATAAAGCTGAGTGTATGTGTAAACGGCACCGATAATTACCAACCACTCGTAACTATCAGACGAGAGCTGGCGAGGCACCTAGATGATCTCCATTGATAGGCAGGGACGTTATGACGGTTTTGGAGGAGTGGAAAGGGTAGTTTGTAGAACCAGTACCACCAACACCACCACTACTACCCGTGCGATGGGAAGAACATCTTTGGTTAAAGAGGATGGGAAGTAGGAGAGTGGCTGAAAACACGATAAGAAGACCAGAGATAAAGAAGCCGAGCTGGTAGCCATTAGGTAGATCCACAATTAGACCTGAAATGAGCGGGTTTGGGTCGGAAAGGTAGCGTTACTAAGACATATACTTCTGAATTTTATTAAAACTTGTAGCTTAGGGTTTCCACTAAGTAGCAAAATTTATTAAGATTGCGACTTTTTCGATAACAAATGGAAACAAATATTAAAACCCTAGCCTGAAAATTAAAAAATAATTATATACATTCCGAAATAGACAACAGTTAGTTAATTTAAATGAAGTATGCAAGTATACATAAATAAATTTTTAATATTTATAACACAAAATACCGGAAATATTCCACTGAGATATTCAAAGGTGCGTTAAAATAAAAAAACGTGAATTATCAGAGTACAATCAGCTATTGCGTTCTGGTACTGAGGTAACACGTTATCCGGACACGTGAAATCACAATCAATTTGAAACGACAGTAGTTAGATTTAGTAATACTGAATTTTTTATACCGTATATACATACAGAATATTAATACTATTTTCAGCATAGTATTTGTTTTATATAGGAAACTATTTCAACACAATATATTTCAGAAAAAAAAGTTAGCAAAACTATGATAGAAAATATTAACTTTTTAAGAACAGATTAAAAAAACTAAACCTAAAATAGGCAGGCAAATAAGACAAAATATTAGAAAGAATTATAAATATTATTATAATATAATCAGACAGTACATGAATTCAAAACAACAAATCCAAGTATAGATGAAGCTTGCCTTTTAAATAAACTAATAAATTAAACCAAGTAACATGTTTTCAATAAAAAGTCTGTTCTAAGTGTCGAAAAGTATCCTTATCAATTAAGGCTATAAAATACCAAGGTTCAATCGATAATTAATGTATAAAATTCTAGCGTTTAGTGGCAGCCCCTTCCCAAATTGTCAGTTTTCAAGTGGTTGACTCGTGTGTTTCCGTACAGATAATATTAAATGGTTAATAGAAAAATATTTAACGGGCCTTTACAGAGAAAATTAGAAAAAAATTATCTAAATTGTCATAAGATAATTTAAACTTATGATGATGAAAAGCACTTGTGTCGTTTAAGTAAAAAAAACATAATGTAAAGCTAGACTATAAATATTCATATATAGAGGATGAAGTGATGGAATTCCATACAAAATTAAAATCTTTAACAACAACCTTTATATCATTTAATGACTAATGTTAGTGTAACAAACAGTATGCATCACATAACCTTAACAGGTCAACACTTAAATCACTGACTATCCAAATTACCAATAAAAACGCAACTATAAAAATACTCCCAATGATCATGTATCTAATTAATGTATTTTTATTAGATGCTAAATGCATTAAGTGTGCTAGAAGTGAAGAAAAATGTTAAGCTGGCTGAAAACGCTGTCGAACAGATCTTTATACACAAAACAACGAGTTTCTAGAAAAGAGGTATAAATCATACCGAATCTTCAACAGACAGGGTAAATTATAGCCTATTCGACAACCAAACCAAATTAACATCGCATAAGTCATTTAATGTCTATCGATCTGAAAAAGACGGAAAACAAGACGCGTCAGTAAAGTAAGTCTTATTACAAGACGTGCCTATCAAACCAACCGATTCGATCGTTGCTTAACCATATTTTTAAGTTGAGTGAAGAAAACGGCGGAGAAATTTTGCACAAAAAGCCAGCTGGAAATTTCGATCTTCACAAGCATATATATATTGATATTATGTCTGCCAACAAAATTAAAGGTTATATAAATGAAATATATAGCTCATGGAATACAATGGTGGTGATGAAGCTAGGAAAGAAAATGGATTGGCCTGTAACAACTATGATCTAATAACATTTCAATTGACAATCTTTATCTATAAATATAGTTTTAAAAAATGTACTTCTTGATCCTTGCAGAAAAAATAATAGAAAAACAGTTATTCATACATAAAAAGAGCTAGACTAATACAGCTGCTTAGAACAAGCTAATATTTCATTCGTAAATAAATTATGCTATAAGTTTTGATAAAATATGGCGAATAATGCTTTAGTATAGTTGTTACTCCGAGAAAATATTATATAAGCAGATAACAATATTACTATTTACAAATTTAATATAAAAAACAATACAATATATAAATTTTAGAAATAAATATACATTTTACAAAACAAAGAACCAAAATAAATAAAACAAGTTATGTATAGAATTTTATTTATTTATTGTTTTATTAATAAACTCACCGAGAATGGGAGGACCAAGCATAACAGCGATTCCTTGGCCACATAGTATTACACCAATCCCATTCGTCAATCGTTGAACACCAAGAAGTTCGACAACAAGTACGGAACACAAGGAGTCACTGGCCGCAATACTAAATCCAAAAATACCTACACGTTGGAAAAAATATGTAATTATGATAAATACATTCAAACTGAAAGTAATATTTACATTATCAGTTGAACTGAATAATATGAAAAATTCTGTAATTTTTCTAATTATCAGTAAATAATGAGCAAAACAAGCATCTACAGTGAATACAATTAACAGATTCAAGTAAAATTGAAAAACATAATAATTTTGAAATATACTCTTAAAACATTTACAAATGTTGTTAATATTAAAACTCAAGATATTAATATCATATATGTAGGATATATTCAAAATAAAACGATATTAAATTAAAAACGAGACAGCTTAATATACTTCCTTACAGTTTATTAATACTGCATAAAGTAGCATACACAGGTAATACAATAAAATAATCTTTTAAAAATAGTTTTTCTAAGTTAGAATAAATATAAAAAAATGCCATTAAAAGTACCTGCATACACTGTCAAAAAAACAAAATCTTGAAGAATTGGTAAAGCAGAAGTAGCTGCTCCAGATATGCCTATAAGAACAATGTAAAGAATCAATGTGTTCGTATTTTCCTGATCGGCAAACCACCCGACAAAACCGTGACCGATAGCATTCGTTATCCCTAGTATTGAAAATAGTAAAGCAGCCTTATTCTCCGTTATACCGCAAGCAATTGCCCAATGACCTAAATAAAACAGCGACATCATACTCCACATCAATAGGATACTATTGGATATAAGGAATAAAGTATAATTACAGTGCTGTAAAATACTAAAGTCAAGCATATTACGTAGCAGTTGATTACCACTTTTACTGCATGGATCACAATAACTCGATGGACGATATCTGCTGAATTTAAACATGGGCATGCTCATGGAAAATGCACTTTCAAGGCGACACATTCTGTTTAAAGAACCGCGATAAAAAATATCCGACCTTTTAAACGGAGACTGTTCTGGAGACCGGCTTTTTCGATAATGTTGTACAGCACGCTCTTCTATAACAACCGCAGCTAATGCATTTTCTTGTGAAGAAGTGGCCATGTCTACGTGAAGACTATGTCTCTTCTTCCATAAAACACGGGCATTTTTTACTTCTTCTTTTTCAAGACATTCAGGATGTTCACTGTGTAAGCACGGGGTTGGGATTCTTGATGGACGCCTAGGCAACAATGGAGCGTAGAGAATATCGTCAAGGTGTTTCGGTACCAAAAGATGAAAGCGCTCTAAATCTGGATCTGACTGTACACGAATAGGACCCTCTGTTGATAGTGTTGGGTCATTCCAAGGTTCATCGGAATCCTTCGCAAGAAAAATGTCTCCTAGTGACTTCCAGTTACGTTCTTCGGAGAGCTTTTTGAGTGATATTACACTACGATCAAGATCTCCAGATCGGGAAAGAGATCGAATAGAGCGCATGGACGACATATCCTCATCTGATAAAGGATTTGACAAGTCAATACAAGCCCCAAAAATATCATGTGAGCTGTGGCCAAGAATACTGCCAGTTTCTGCGACTATAGCAGACTCTGGTAAAGGAATTTCCAGTACTTCATCTTCCGTTATTGTAGCTAACGTAGGTTCAGCAATAAAAATTCGATAGCTTTCAGGAAATGGCATGAAGTCACGGACATACGAAATATTGGCAAAATTTTGTCGAAGATTTTTCAAATCTTCATCTATATCATCTTGTTCTGTAGAAGAGTGGCGACTACCGTGAGGCGATAATCTCTTGAAAAGTGTGGTTTCTTTATTGATAATAGCATTTTCATCATTCTGCGATTCCGTGAAATCAATTTCTTTGTCCAGAATTTGTTCAGAAAATCTTAAACACACTGGATATATCTCATCTGGAGTAGTCAAAGCCTCTTTCAAAAGTTCGATTTTTCTGTCTACATCACTTGCACGATAATCTTCTTTTTTAGTGATGTCTAGTCCTGACTGTCGGGAAAAGTTCTCAATGTGTGCGAGAAGCCTTCGCTTTCTATTAGCCAATTTGTCCTCAATTGGTCGCAGTAACGCTCCAAATACCATTAGATTCAAATATAGACCAGAAAGAATAAGCATTGTACCACGCCAGGTATAGTAAGAAATAAGGAAACTGAGAATTGGAGCAAAAAGGAAAGTTCCAATCCCCATACCTGAAATGGAAAGTCCCATAGCGAATGCGCGTCTATCTCTGAAATAGTTGGCAACAATTACTAGCGCAGAAGTGAGGCACATACTCTGGCCTAAACCATTAATAAAGCCAAATGTAAAAATAAGGCTAATAACAGAATTAACAAAATAACTTAAAAAACAACCAAATCCACTGATAAAGCCTCCGAGCATACAGACGAATCGACAGCCAAAAGAGTTTATCAATGCAGAAGCTAGTGGTGCAAAAATGGCTGGAATACAATATGAAAATGCGCCAATAAGCGAAATGACACTTTTAGAGTCATTAGGAAAGGCGTCTGTTAATTCCATAAAAAGCACGCCAAAAGAAATCATAATGCCGTCTCCAACAACATGAATAAAGAATGATGCAACGACAATAATCCATCCCCACCCACCATCCGGTGGTGTTGGAAGAGAAATTTGACTCGGAATTCGACTTATACTGCTCATGTCATGTCCAACAACATGACTACTCAATTCTGAGTCAGATGAAAGGTCGTCATCTTCATGAGAAGCTGATTTGACACTTCCACTGGTTGCAGCATTGGACGGAAGTAAGTATTGCGAGTAGACATCTTCAGCAGCTTCAAGGGACTCTAGTCCTTCGCACGATCGACTACGAGCATTATTCAGACGGGAATCGCTAGTGAAGTCAACCATCCTGGTTTGGCTGAAAATAAAAACATATCCATGGTATATTTCAATATGATCAATGAATTTTATTAATATTTTGTTATATGGAAATAATCAATTATTCTAATTTATACACTTCAATAATTTTAATTTTTAATAATATATGAATGAATTAAGGAAAGTGCAAGTAAATTATAATAAAAGTATCCTTGGGTTTTATATATCAAAAAATTAAACAATAAAAACTAAGCCATTATGAAACTAAATTATTGAAACTAATTTGCATAAAAAGGGTATTTACTAATTTGTTAACCAAACTTTTAAAAAATATATCTTAAGTTATGACAAGATATGTAGTCAAGACATGTACAAGATAATAGTACAAAGTGTTTAAATGATACATTTAAAATAGGATGCAAATCAAACGCATCACATAAAAAACATACCTTATAATTTTATTTGAGATATATATGCTAACATAAATAACACCAAGCTAAATTTAATGCATCACAATGTTACATATGTATATGAATAAGATGAGTACGTAATGCATCGCCGAATTTAGTTTACATGTGAAATTAATATGTTAAATAATAGATTTTATAATATTCTGAAATCTTGTGAAATATGAAACAAAAACAGTAATTTATTTGAAATATTCAGCTTTCAATATTAGCCTAATTAATACTAAAATCTATAAACCTATAAATCTATTAACCATATATTATTGACTAGTGAATTCAAAATTGAAAATAGTTAAATCTTTAATATGCTGTATGGAAATTATCTATCAATTTTTAATCAAGTAAATTTTATAGGTCGATTTGATCTATTAAATATATTTGCTTTAAACTAAAATGTTACGTTAAAAAGAATCAAAATATATATAAAATTAGCCTATTCAGCAGTACAAAAAACTGATAAAACCGGAATGTCTTACATTTCAACATTTTGTATTCAGTTTCATCCAAGTATATACCGAGGAATATTTTTAGCATGTACTTTACATCATCACATACTATATATACCTTTTTCTTATTCAATTTAATAATTTTTCAATAAATTTCGTGCGGCTGTCTCATTTATTGTATTTCTCAGCACAGCCGTGCAATCAACTTCGTGCGCCTGCACGTCGGAATTTTAATTCTGGTCGTTTCGAATCATCAATTTAGTTATTTTTTAATCAATTTAGGCGCGAGAGTTTCAAATTACTTATTAGGGCAGCAAAGGAGTTGGCAATTGTCCAAAAATATTGGAGTTAATAAAGGATTTTAAATTATGTAGGTACTATAGAATGCAGATTTTAAATTGGTAAGTTACACGTATTTTTTATCAGTTTAAAACTTTGTTATCTGATAACAGCTCTCTCTAAAATGCCACGCAGTCCGTATACTCGTATTTCTCAAGTTGATCTGGAACGTCTCATAGTGCTTTGAGGAAAGTTACGACTGGCATATTTTAGCAACACAGCTTGGCTTGAAAGTTAATTCAGCCTGTTCCATACTGCTTAAGTACAGGTAAACTGCTGAGGTTCATGCTCGTGTCCGAGGCGGTAGACGAGAAAACCAAACAAGAGCAACAGATGAAGTGAAAGAAGCAGCCATGGAATTGATAAGTGAAAATCCTCAAGCTACACTAAAAAAAATCAGCCAGGACCTGGCTCACCGGTTCAATCCCAATCCTCCCCTCTCTGCTGCAACCATCGCGCGGATCCTCGATGGACAGCTGTTTACG